>BDDA01000925.1:0-10965 GCA_001662385.1 Chlamydomonas asymmetrica | reverse complement strand
CCCTTTTTTTTTTTTTTTTTTTTTTTTTTTCTTGGTGAGGAAGCTTGCATGTGGGCGCCCCCTGCTCCATCCGCCACAGCTGCACTCTTGGCTGTCTTGTTGCGCTTGAGGCGCTTGAGACCTTCGCATGCATGCACGCATCGTGAGCACTGCATGGTGGCCTACCGACTGCCTGTCACGAGGGGCGTGTCTGTCCAGCTGCATTTCGGCCGTTGCCCTTGACACCAAATGCACGCGCCTAGCCTGTCAGTCCAACCATGCCCCTCACGCATTCATCCCCTCATCTCCACCTACGTCTTCCTAGTACCCAACTGGGTGACGTGCATTCCAGCATTGCATGCAGCCTTACTCTTGCATGCCTGCTCACGCCTGTTCCATCAATGCATGGACCATCTTGCGCACAAGACCTACGCGCGGATTCGGGCTTGGGCCCTGTTTGCTGCTCAGCTTATCAGGGCACCCCCCTCCCAGAGTCACCTGGGTGGTTTGTGTGGGTTTCCTCCTAGAAATCGGTGGCTGTCTGTTGCCGCGCCGTCTGGCGCCCTCTGTAAACATCAATCCATCAATTTGACCGCCGCACGCTCAAATCGCACCAGTTGGGTTGTGTGTCCAGTGCCCCTACCTGGGCCGCTGGTGCCGCAAAGGCCAGCGCATGAATTCTGTGAGCATGCGGGCCACATTTGTGTGCTTGCATGCATGGGGGTCAGGCAGCATCACACCCAAGTGGAGCCGCGTAGGCGTGTCCGGTGCACCGCTGCACATGTCGGGTTGGGCTCCTACCCACGCCGTTGGTGCCGCTGGGGCGAGTGTATTACTGTTTTCAGCCGGTGGGCCATATACATGTGCGTCAATTGACGAGGTACAGTCAATAGCACACCCAACGGCGTATGTAGGCATGTCCGGTACACCGCCGCACTCGAATCGCATCAGTCGGGTGACGCCCTACCCGGGCCGCTGGTGCCACCTAGGCCAAGGCATGACTGCTGTGAGACATATGGCCACCGTATGCAAGCATAGCTTAAGGTGGCATGCATCAGCATGCCCACACATAGCATGTTGGGGTGGTGACCCGGGCCTTGGCAGTGGTGCATGGGTCCGAGCATGACCAGCATGATTGTTATAATCTTTATGCAAACAGTTATGTGCGACTGTGCAAGCGTAGCCAATGGCAAGCAACACCAGCAGCGTGTGTGCGCAGACGATGCATCGCCTGATCGTGAGATACACCCTTACCAGTCCCGGTGTCGACTCTATGCAAGGCCGGTTGCGCTGGTGGGGACTGCATGCGTGTGGCTGTTACCCTGTGTTGCAACTTAGACAATTCACACATGCATACGTGCAGCGGACATGCAGGCGGGGCATTACACACGCACTCTGCTGCTTGCCACTATGAGACATGCAAGTGATTGATCAAGATCATGACAGTCTCCTCGGTGGCACCAGCAGGGCCTCTGATTTGCTGGCCAGTGGCCACCCAACGGTCAAGGGCCCGGCACATGCGTAAGCGAGGCTCAACCCTTGCCACCGTTACACATGCACAAAGCTATTTTCATACCGGTCAGTACAGTCAACTTTGTCGCAACGCTGCCAAGGACTGGGTTGCCACCCCGACTTGTGAACTAGCACGCAGGCACGCGGACTCAGCTCCATTTCGGTATGTGGCTGCTTGCTTGCGCAGTGTCAGTTGCCACGTTACAGCCGCGTGTCTGTCAGTCTGTTTGCAATAAGCGTCATGACAGCCATGCATTGTCCCCTTGCACATGGGCACTGTAACACAATTTAATGTTGGTCGCCATCTTGGCCTGTTCCATTCACACGTTCAAGGGTGCATGCGGCATGCATGTGCGGAGGGCTCGTGCAACTATGCGGGCCTCCCGGTCCACCAAATACGCATGCCAGATTGATCAAGGCATGCTAAAGACTAGCTGCATGCATTGCTGTGCCTAAGGCCCCAAGCTTGCATGGGCATCGTGATCCGGATGGGCATCGTGATCCGGATTGGCAGTGTCTTCCGGATGGCCTGCGTCCACTGGATGGCTAGTGTCCACCGGATACTTGATGTCAGCCGGATGTGCAGGCTGGGCACGCGCCCGGATGGTCACTGTCAGCAGGATATGCTGTGTCACCCGGATAGTTAGTGTCAGCCGGATGGGCAGGCACCCGGATGGCCACTGTCAGCCGGATACTTGGTGTCAGCCGGATGGGCAGTGTGAACCGAATGTGTGGCCAGTGCAGTGGTCACACCCACTCAGAATACGAGCCAGGGCATCCGCCCCTTTTTATATCTCCTTTCCTTGTGCAATTTGACTGTATGCGGGCATTCCAACAGTAGGTTTACGTAATCCCCTACAAGTAGCTGAGGTCCAGCGGCTGCATCAACATGAAAGGCACAACAGCAACCAATGGTAGCATGGACTGAAACAGGTCATAGAGCATTCAAATGCCGCAATAGTGAAGGCTCGGCAGACCAAGCGGGCAGCAACAGTGGGTTGTGTTGCGGTATGAAGCTCCAGACGTGCACGCATGCACACGCGTACATGCACACGTGCACAGACACAAAGGTGTGATAGTAGGTTTTGACAATGAGTCAAGCCAGGTGATGGGCTTTGAGGGCTGAATTTACAGAATGCAGGTGGTGCCATGGTGATCATACATGTCATTGTATCCCTACACCCGATATCTCCATGCCTCGCTTACCTCCGTACACAAACAACATGCACTCTTTTAAGGATGTGCATGCTTATTACAGTTAACACATCATGCTGATCTCAGTATCCGCACCCACTTTGAAGCTACTGATGTTCGGGTGGTTGGCGAGGAAGTACGCTCGTTTGCTGACAAGCAAGCGCCTCAAATGGGCCCAGAATCCACATTCAACGGGCATGTCATAGGTGGCGTGTTCCTGCCAGCAACATGGGTACAAGGAGGGCAGCTGAAGGGCTGAAGGGAATTTTCTAGACGTATTGATACCACACACTGCAATGCATGATCATAAGGCTTTGCTGGTTGCCGGGCAGGTTGCAATATACGGATGTATAAAGCAACCACATGTGTTGTGGTGGCCATTCTTATGCTATTGGTTAATACGCATGGACACATGTGAGTGCAGTTTTGGTCAATTGAAGCTCATTGTATCACAGGCACGCACCTCCCGTGTATCCGCTTGATGTACCTTGAAGTTGATGGCACCAGGGTATGTAAGGACAATTGTCTTGCCCTCACCTGGGTAGTATGGCTCCTGCATGTGCCATTGCAGTGTTTGGTACCTAGCGTTGGGCATACGGATATGATGGGTGGGTGCGTGTCTATAACTCTTAGCAATTCCACGTAGCAAACCCCAATGCATGTTTGTATGCATCCGTTGCATTCCATTACTTTGTAAATACCGTGACACCAAATCAAATAGTGTTGCGTAAAGGTTTTGTCTTGGCACGGGCAGTTACAACATCGTATCACATGTCGTTCCTGCTCACCGGTGCGATCAGGTTGTACAGGCGGAGCGGGTGGCAGGCGTATGGTGTGACCCCATGCTCCGATTTGAGTTCTGGGTGGGACAACTTATCGCATTGTTGAGCATCGGTAGCCCACAGCGCATGGAAATCTACATTGTCCGTTGGAACGCTGGATGACAGAACGTCATAACGCCTGAGCAATCATCACATGAGTGTGGTAACTCAATCCACAAATACATGATATGACCCATAGTGTTTGAATCACGGTGGTTTCAGGATATCCGTTCTTTGTCGGAGTGCAAATGTGACACAGCGGAGGCTTTGCTGTCTAAGCATGCACAAGCAAGACAGGCAAGCCTGGCCCCGAGCAGCCTTAGAAGGCCCGGCCAAGACGAGAACAAGGCCTAGACGGGAGAAGGAGGAGACACAGGCAAGATCCAGCAAGCGAGGCGGGCGCCACAGGTGTCCAATAGAATAAGGTATGTGCCTTGCTTGGTGTGGGGCTGAGCCTCTGTCTATATCTCCAGTGTAACATGCATCTCTGTATTCGACAATGAGCATTGAATGTGTGCCTAGGTGTGGCATATGTAGCTGCATGTATCCTATGTACTCACCTTATGTTGATCTGGGTGACAGGTTTTCCTGAAGACGTGTTTGGCACCATGCATTTCCTCCATAGCTCAGGCACCAACATGCCATGCACCTGCACACATCCTAAGCATCAACTTTCTATCAGCCGGTGGTGTCCGTTTGCTATGAAACATGGCATGTGCAACTTGCAACTTGCACAAACGCGTTAGCCGACAACTTAGGTCCATGCTAAGCCATATGGTTAGGAATCACACGAAAAATGTATGTTTCACCTGTTGTGCACGAACAGTATGTAAGGGTCGGACATGCACCTAAACATCTAGTCTCGGTTCGGCTTCGGTTCGGTGACTGGGTTTTGGTTTTGGATGAAAGTCTTGCTCGGCGCAATGTCTAGGCGGGCTAACATATCATCATTCACGCCGGCGGCCAAAGATCATGTCGTCAACCCTTGTATACCGATGTTACCTTTATGATCTAGGCCATTTACGCAACAAGAAGTTTATGGTCACAACAGTTGTGCATGTGCCAATGGTGGTGACACCCGCTCAACATATGCTAACATCGCACAAGGGCACCATGACCCAACAAGTGGCTCGAGAACTTCAAGACATGCACTAGCAAGCACTACAATGGGGTGCCACAATGTTGGATAAGAGGGACATATTGCGCATGTTGTACCACAAGTAGCAGCGCAAATGCAGCGAGACTTCCGCTTCAACTTGATGCATGGCTAAAGCCAACGAACTTCCACTAATGCACTATGGATTGCCAAGGGCTGCAAGCCACAGCCTATCAAGTGGAGCTCTAGGTTCAGTGTTGGTAATGATGCGAAATTGGTGAGATAATGGTGAGAGCACCTTAACAACATCGTCAGCAGTGGCAACGATAGTAAAGATATAAGCACTTGTTGCAAGGGCGAAAGGACCCAGTCTCAAATCCAACACCGTAGCATGATAAGCAAGGACGGCCTTGTACAGGAATCGCTTGACCCATCATTCCGGAGACCATGCCGTTCAACAACACGAGGGCAAGCGCGTCATGCGCAGACTCTTCCCATCTTTTCAAACTTGGGACCGCAGTTGTTGCTGAGATATCTGCGTGTGTGGCTACTGCTCCTATGTACCCCAACTTTGGTGCAGCTGCCATCCACCTATTGTTGCAATACACAACCAGTTGTAATACACAACCAGGGCAATGTGCAAAAAGGGTAGTGCAGCTCGCTAGGGGCCAACAAGACGAGGAGGATACGGATGGTCTGCGGCTGCGGGGGCCCTCCCCAGCACCGTCGACCGGAATTGAGCTGTTGTTGCAGACAGCTGTCATGCATGTGGGTGCCACCTCAACCACCTGCATACTCAGCGCATACGCCCTTCCGGCCTTAGCCGCCCCGATTGGACTGGTGCCCAACCATCTGGTCATGGTATAGTCGTGTATGTTGCCATTGTAACCCGTCTCTCGCTTGTAATCGCTCCATTTTCGACAAGTGCCCCTCCACTTGGGTGACACCGAAGCTCACTTGCGAGCATTCGTGGGTGCCCTAGCGCCTCAAGGCCATCATTCAGCCCTGGCCAGCAGCAGCACGCTCAAGCAACAGGAACTAATTCGGGACTGGGCTGGAGAGGCGCTGGCAAAGTCCGCACGCGCGGAGGTTCTCCAGCTTGGTTTCAGGTGTGGACTGCTGGGGATTTGGCCGTTTCGAGCCTCCATGGTGAATTGTGCAAGTTGCAAATGCGTGATTGCTCTGCGCCCAACGCCAACGCCTGCGCCCCCGACCCCCATATGACCTGGGCAGTTGAGTTATGCGCCCCTGGGTGGGGTTCTGGTTGCTTAAAACGCGTTTACAAGGGGCGCCAGCGCAATCGTTCGACCGGGCTGTCGGGACAATAAGTTTGGGACCGTGTGGCACTATGAACATACCCAAAGCCTTTGCATAGCAAGCTGGCGTTTATGGAAGCCTCCTGGCCAGCTCGCTCTGACTTTGTGTTGTTATTATTGTTGTGCACCTTTCTGGCACCACAGGAACTTGCGGCCCGTCAAAGGAAATACAACCCATAAGAGGCGGCTAAACCGGCATACCGGAATTGCTTTTGCGAAGCGCAGTCGATTGTTCCTTGCTCATTGATACGGCAGTGCGCCGCTCTCTAGTAGGATGCAAACGGTAGATCGTGTGGACCCCGCCCTTTTTTTTTCTTGGTGTGGAAGCCTGCATGTGGGCGCCCCCTGCTCCATCCGCCACAGCTGCGCTAAACCACACCGGGACAGTGGACAAGCCCCGGGATGGACGGTCCCTAAGGGCAGTGGAAACACGCGCTCCCGTGGCAACGACGGAGGAACCACACAAAGCAGGTTTCGAACTCAGGCCCGCGAACCATGAGTTCCAAACGTGCGAGGGGAGGCAAATCGGGATCGAACCGAAAAGTGGGGTCGCAAGGATTCGAGCCGAAGGACATCGGGTGCGAATCGAAGCTACTTAGTTATGTACATGCTGCTGGTTGCGGCTGCTATCTGACATACCTGAGCCTGTACCTCAAGTGTTGTGGCAAGGGGCGCAGTGGCTACACTGATCTGTACATGGCAAAGTGCTCCCCAAAGCACAGTGTGAAATCCTGTTAAGGGCAAATTTGCCCTCTCACAGTTGCCACCCACAATTAACCCCCAAGTGTGAAACGGCCCTAAGAGCAGATGAACTGGCAAGTGCGCTGCAATGCACTTGCCCTTCATGTAATCCCTGCAGGCTTGGATGGATTTGCTGCCTCAAATGGTTGCGGTATGGAACACACGTTTTAGTTGTGTGGCTACCAAAAGCTTGGTCTGTGTGCTTGGCCCGCCCCTTCCATAACGCAAACCTCCCTCGGTCGACCTGCCCTAGCTCCTTCCCTGAAATCGCCTCCATTGCTGAAACGCTTATCAGCCTGAATTTGTATCTAACGACGAGCAAGTATCGTTTTGCTGCTGCCCAATGCACTTTTGAACCCTCATGTCGAGCCCTGGTCTTGCAGCCACGTTGCTGCAACTCAGAGATCCAGTACTTCTTGAAACTGCGACACACGTGGCTGAATTGCCTAGCTCGTGCAAACCTGTGTTCATTATCCAACGCAACGTTATGCAACTGCCTGGGAGCGCTCGCTCGTTTCGCATGATTCGCCCCTCCATCCCGCATAAACTCACGCGTCGCACGCACATGTCACACGTACCCCCTTCTGGGCCTGACAGGCTAGCTACGTCTGCCTTTGCGACTAACTGCAACAGCACACAACGTGGCGTTGCTTCCCTGCGGTTTATGCATTGCGTGGGAATGGTGCCCGAGCGCCGTGGTCTTGGGGGTCAAATTCGCTGATGCCCAACGTGCATGACGGATGGCCTGTGCTGTGTGATGAACTGAGGCATGCACGATCAGTTGTTGAAGCTGCTGAAGTGGTGGAAACAATGACATGGCCCCACCACTTCTGCTTGGTTGCAGCCTACGAGCTACTGTTGGTAGTGTTGGATGCACTACACAACTGCACGGTGTACATTGTTGGTCTGAGCATAATAACTACGGTATGCATTTCCAGAGGGGCGGGACGCCCAACGTGCGAAATGTGTGATTTTGTGACTGAAATACACCATGATCCCCCAATGGTGCCGGCCTGGAAATGTGATAGGCTTGATGTGCATGACACAGGCTCTCTAGCGAGATGCTCTCCAGGCCGGCACCACTGGGGGGACCCCTCCTATACCAGGCCTAAAGTTGCACCCGCGGAGACGATGCGGCAAATGCACACCACTTCAAACCCTCATAACTTTGCATGCAGGTGGCCAAATCGAGCCATGAAAGCATTTACCTGATCCCTGCGAAGTGTATTGTATGACGAGCATGTGTGCACTACCATCCAGTACAAATAGGTTGGCACTGC
The DNA here is from genome assembly GCA_001662385.1 of Chlamydomonas asymmetrica. Lineage (NCBI taxonomy): Eukaryota > Viridiplantae > Chlorophyta > Chlorophyceae > Chlamydomonadales > Chlamydomonadaceae > Chlamydomonas > Chlamydomonas asymmetrica. The sequence goes on along the minus strand of BDDA01000925.1, from coordinate 3,026 downwards.
AGTACCAGCAGTTGGGACGCAAAACACCAAAAGCCACCAGCCATGAACGCAAATTTCATGTATAATTGTGGTGTCAGGTGACCAAATTGGGGTCACATGTTGCCCGATAGTATCGTTGGTGCACGGCAAGCAATCATGAGCTGAGACTTGGGACCACACCGTACAAGTGCGGGTGTGGCAAGCAATGCGTCACGACCACCGGTCGCCGATTTGTGTTGGACATGTACCCCTGAACTAGTCACTGCTATGTGCATCTAGTTCACATGTGGTTGGGTGATGTTCGGAGGAGGGCCTCAGCGCTTCGCAACCAGACGCAGCATGGTCTCGGATGTGGTCCGGAAACGCCGCGTGAGGCTGGCCGCGAGCTTGCGCACACATCACCACATGTGAAGTAAATGCACATGACAGGTGTTATTGGGCAAGGTTCCTGGCGGCAAGCTTTTCGTTTCTCTGGCGGGTTTTACAGCCGAGACCGCCTGGCTGCAGCATATATTCCAGCAGCAGTCTTGACCAGCACAGCTGTGTGCTCTTATGTTTTGGTGGTCTATACAAAACGTCATCACCACTCCATCAGGCGGGCTGCTAGTGTGGCTGTCCAATCTCTTGGTGACGCATGCCTGCGTGTCCGGACAGAGCCGCAGGCTCTGCGCTTGCACGACAAGAACCTTGTAACTGGTATACATGACCTTGGCTTTGGTCATCGTCTCCTGGGGCAGGCCACGTATGCTGAAAACAATGTCGGACGTGTTGTTGCCGGAGGGAATCGTAGGTCCAGACCACACACCAAGCCTACGTACGTCCGCTGTAAGCTTGCAGAACCTTTTGTTTGCGTACCAGAAACATATCTGCAAAGTTGCAAGGTCTGGGGCGCACCTCACGGCTATCTGACTTTTACTTTGGGCCCTCAAAAATCGAAGTCAAGTACAGATTGGCCATTGGGAGCGCCGCGAAGCCCGCGGGGACGGGCTGAGTGTTCAAAGACGAACTTGAAACACCAAGAAGTATTTCGAGCATTTGACGGGCGCGAATTTCCCTGCGGGGCGCGCAAAATCACATCTGTGCCACTTTTTCTTGGGCCCCTGACTGGGGTCCCACCCCTCTGATGCATTTCCATGCTGCCAGCAAGGCTGGAACTGAATGGACCCATTCAGGCAATGGCTCAGACAAGCGTTTGGTATGTCCCCGATTTTGCTGGTAATTCAAAGCATATAAACCCTGAGGGGACTCACGCTTGGGATGAAGAATTCGTCAGCATCGATCATCGCCAATGCCATGGTGGCGCCGCCACAGGTAGCAAGGGTGCAGTGCGCGGTAGCAAGGTCTATGTGGGTGTACATGAGCACTTGCTCAGGTACCTCGTGTTCCGCCGCAGTCATCCAAGAAAGCTTCCACTTGACCAACCTGCATTCACGGCAATGTCATTTCACCAGCAGCAGAGATCATGTGATAGGATGGTCCGAGCTACCTGCCATGTGCAAGTACCAGTACAGGGGTGGGCCCGCAGCCGTGCATAAGACAATTTGCATCAATTGGTGACACATGCATTGTCATTTGCGGCAGATTTCTGTGAGATTCCGGAAGAGGCCTTAGATGCTCATGCCAGGTGATCTCCAGCCACCGCACCAACCTGTGACTATCGTTCAACGTGCATGTGTCACGCACAGGTGGCGGCATAATGGGATCATGGCATGCTACTGTACTGCAGCATTAACAGCGTTGCATTGAGCCGGTGGCTACCAAGCTGTACCTGATTATCCCACGTTCAACGAGCTTAACCAGGGGTGGGGATCTTGATATGATGTCTGTGAAATGAGGGGTTGAGTAAATAACATAGCCTGAAAACCCCTGGAAAACACGCAATTGCATAGCCACACGCTTAAATCAACAATCAATATCTCACTCGGCGAGGCCCGGGCCCGCCAAGCATCGAAAGTGGCCAATCAGGGGTCAAAAGCATCACCCCGGTCCGGCTTAAGAAAGCAATGCGCCGCATCGTATTCTTCGCCCTGCGGAGCGTCCATGCCCGGGGCAGGCCGGGCGGGGCGGAGCGGAGCGGGCGCGGCATTCGCGGTCGATCGGATGCCGCGAACCCCCCGGCTCAGGCCCTGAGGGGGCCCCTCAGGGGGGGGCTCTCACTCTCCCTGCTGCATACCTCCGACCCTCCCGGCCCAAGCCGCGCCGCAGAGGCCCGCGGCTTTTCCCCAGCGCGCGCAAAATACTTCGCCTATCATGAGTTATCGATTCCTGGTCGACCAGGCCCGGGCCAGCGCGGCCCTCGAAAGGCATGCGAAGCACCCATCTGAACATCCAACCGTGGCCGACAGAGCCCTGCGCGCCCGCGCCCTGCCCGACCCGACAAAGCGCGTCTTGGAATAGCACAGACGTTCAAAACCTATTTCAGCCTGGACTTGCGGCGCGCTGCGCGGGCGTTGCTTCAACTGGCGTGAACCAACCCCATCCCTTGACACAAGGGCCCTGAACTGTTTAGCCAGCAACGCAGCCGCATACAAACAACGCAGAAGCCATATACATATCATGCATATTATATTGATCACACCAACCTACAAGGGAACAGCAAAGCACCGCCAGGCACCGCCAGGCACACCGGTCCGAGCATTCCGGGAGCGACACCGAAACCGGGTGGAAAAACGGGCCAGGCAAACCACAGTCTCAGCGCCCGAGCGTCGCAGAGCACAACGCTTTAAGAACAGAAGCAATAGATACGTTGGCACGGCACGTACTGCCCAAGACAGCACTGCGAGCTGCGCTTCCAGGCTGCAAAGGCGCCTATCCATGAACACCGCAGCCAAGCGTAACCTGGAAAGGCTCCCACACCTACATGTTTCTCACTCGAGTTCACACGCAATACCTGGCGTGCCTGGGGTTTGCCTTGCCCGGAGTCCTGTCGGTGGTTCGGTGACCACCGCACCTACCCGGTTGCTGATGCTTTGGTCGGGGCGCTCGCAGACAGGTTGCAGGACACGGACACCCTGCCGGTTTTCCGGCATGCTGAAGAGCGCGTCCAG
>BDDA01000924.1:2141-34852 GCA_001662385.1 Chlamydomonas asymmetrica | reverse complement strand
GTAACGCAGTGATTCATGCCTGCCGGGGAGAGGGGAGAGCTGAGGGGGGCGGAGCGGGGCAGGGGGGGGGGTGAACGACAGGTTCAGGATGTCACTTCCACCCAAAGCCATGTGTGCCAACACTGTTGCAACAGCCATGTCTGCGCATGAACAAGATTGCCCATGCTTGATGACTCAGCAAGTGCGCTCACTGCGTGCAGCGTGTGTTTGTCAGCGCTCTCCTTACACGGACAACACTGGCAGCGTTTACCTTGCCCGTTTACACGTTCTACTCGCAGAAGGGACTGCATCAGCGCCATGCCATGCCACTGCGTGCGCCAGATAGAGCTCTCCAACCGAAGGCCTTCAACAACACGCCACGTCCCTCAACGACTTTGGGCTGCCGAATGGCTCCTGGACAGACAGCATTGCTGCCGCGGGCGGATGGGTGGCTGTTTTCAGGGCGGGCAACGTGGCACATGGACACGTGCATGCTGAACAACGTTGCTGCGCCCCCACCCCACACCGTGCCACCCCTACCCCACCGCATTGGGTTCATCCCAACTGACGTGGTGTGCGCATGCAGTGTTAGCTTTGCATTCCTGTGACGGTGTGCATCGCGCTGCAAATCATACGGACGGAGTGCGGCTGCAACAAGGCACATGAGACGCGCACGCCTGCCCTCGCTAATACAACGCTGCCTGTGAACGGAATCCGGAGTTTGTGGTTCAAGAACTCCCCTGAAGTCCCAAACAGGTGGCCACGCAAATGACCGCATCGGGGTCTCAAGCAGGAATCTGAGTGCCTCCCTGGCAGGCGTCACACACAATGCACAACCGATGCATCACCAACGAATGGCCTGTGGCGGCACAACGCAGGCAACATCAGCCAAGCATCACCACGACAAGGCAACGAGGGCGTGGAAACGCGATCCTGGAGCATAGGGTGCGGTGCAGTGCGGTACAGTGCAGTGCGGTACGGCAATACGGTGCAGGGCGCAGTGCGGTAGTGTGCGGTATGGTGCAGGCCCTGCACCCTGAGGGTATGGTGCAGGGTGCAGGCGCACACAATGTCGGGGTGTGCGCGGAGCAGCCGCTCATACCCAGACCAAAACGTGCCCCTACAGCAATTAAGGACATCGTCCGGAGCCGCCAAAAACGCGGATGCGCAATCAGTCATCCACATCCACCCCCCAAGAAAACATCTGACCATTATCCCCCACACCCCCACACCCCCCTGCAGGTTGCACCAGGGTCACCATGCATCCTGCTGGGCACCCACAAAAGAAAAGCTGTGCATAAGAAATTCAGAATAAAAGCCTTGAAGTTGTGCGTCACTCACCAGCACAAGATACTGATAGGTCATTACATGGCATGCTGGTGATTGGCGCAACGACAAGCTGCACTGCCCATCAAGCCCCTGGTGCCGGTACATAACAATCCCCTGCGCCGGACAGGCCTCACAACCTCAATGCCCCCCATAGCCTCATATGTCGTGCCACAGAAATCCCTGCCCAAATAAGCCACCCGCAGAAACGTGTGTTACAGACTTACAGTTATTTGTTCCCTGGCAATGCAGTGTGCAGACGCGTGAGGCCAAAATGTGCGTGCAGGCGTGCGCTGCAACAACAGTTGGCGGGTGTGGTCAACGCCTCGACGATGTTATTGTGCATGGGGATGGGGCCGCGCCGCGGCGGGCCGCCGCCGCACGAACAGCGCCACGACAAGCGCCGCCGCCATCATCGCCAGCAGCAGCAGCATGGCGGAGACGCAGAAGCACCACTTGATGCGGTTGGCGAGCGACGAGGCACGCACAAGCGCCTGCCACCACTCGGCCGCAGCGGCTGACTTTCTGGCTCTTGGGAACGACGCAACCACAGCCACCTGCATGCATGCATGCATGCATGCGTGGTCAGCGCGGCACAAAGCATGTTGGAATTTGTGAACTCATGGGTGAACACAAGCAAGGATGAAATCAGATAAGGGTGGCCTGTGACTCTGTGTGTGTGTATGTGTGTGTGTGTGTTTAGAGTTGGTTGGTTCCCGTGGGGCCATGCAGTGTGGTTATGTTATGCGTGATGATGAGAACTGCACCTGAGGGTGGCGAGCTGTCTGGGCTGAGCTTGCGGCTGTCGTGAAGAGAACAGCGGTCTGATGGTCTGAGTCGGTGGCTGTAGTAAAAGCGGTCTGTGAGTGAAAGTGTTTTAAAGTATCTGTGCTGCTCCAGTGGTGCTGCTGCTGAAGCTGATCAGCGCAAAACGCGCGAGGGCACCCCAGCCCGATATGCAGTGCAAGTGCACGTGAGCAGCGCAAGCAGAGCGACAAAAGGACTCGAAACTGGCTAGAGCTCAGCAACGACAACGCAGCGCAGCAACAGGCAGCACTTCAACTCGAAGCGAAAAGTCACCTGAACAACGGGCACGTGTGTGTGTGTGTGTGTGTGTGTGTGTGTGTGTGTACGGGGGGGTGCAAACACCAATACCTCACTCGGCTACATCCGGGTGGCTGTGCAGGGCGGCAGGCCATTGAAGGATGGTTAGGTCACGTCTGTGATACCGTCTGCTGCAGCGTTTGTGCGCACTTCTTCAGCGCATGATTGCCCGTGCATGCAAGCACTCGCAGTCCGTGCCTGGAATGCGTCTTCCAGTACGTCCACCCACGCGAGGGCGATGGGCACAGCCGCCAGCTTGCGCACCAGCCCGGCCGCGGCTGCCGGCAAGACCGGCGACAAAACACCACCAAGTCTGTTGGTCAGCACCAAGCAGGTTGGTCAGCACCAAGCAGGAACACGCGTGCAGGCAACAGCAAGGTTGTTGTGAGGACTGGGGAGCGTCCGCAGCAGGTTGCACCCTTATGTGCGTGAGGATGAGGCAACGATGGCGCGCATCAGCGCATGGATGAACATATGAAACCCCTGAGCTTTGAAATCCTGAAACCCGGGGACGTTGGTGTTTGGGTCTCCCTGATTATAGCAGGCATCACACCAATGCCTTTGGCTGGCTGGCAGGTGATCCAGCACAGCTGGCATGCGTCGATATTGACTTTTCAAATCAGCTTGCCACACGCTTGCATCAACATCATTCGTGCGTACCAGATCCGCATCGCATGCTGCATCGCTGCATGCCTCGTACTCATGCTAAGAGCCTTTGCGGCTCAGGTGTGGCCACACCATCGGCCTGCATGCCTCAATGCCACCCACCCCGAACCCCGCGCACACCCACACTTGCCGGCTTCCCGCCGTTTATTCGGTGTCCCGCTGAAGCTGGAAAACAGCGTCAAGGACCACCACCATATGCCGATACGCCTGCAATCCTGCATGAACGGCTGCACGCTATCCCTGCCATGCAACATACATGCTGCGCAGCTTCCCTGGGCTGCGGCTCCGAAACCCCGGTGTGGGCGCTGCGTGCCACCGTGTCACACTTGCAGATGCAGCCTTGCGGTGCTGCACCTGCAGTGCCCCTCAACGCGCCTTGCTTGCACTTGCATGTGCATGTACAGCAACCCTGACCAGCAACCCTGCAAGCGCCGCACTCCTTGTGAAAGCATTGTGGCATCCCTGACCAGCCCCACCGCCACTGACTGCAACACTAGAATCTGGCGTCAACGTACTTGTTTATAGCCGTGGCGCCCGCAAAAGAGTAGGAGGGCATGTAGAGAACCACGTCGATGAGCTCTATGGTCAGGTAGTAGACGCGGCCCTCGTTGCCCCAGATATTGAGCAAGGACGTCACTTCCGCTGGCGAGTACCCAAACCGCGTGTCCAAAATGGATACCTCTTTTCCGCTGCCCTGAAGACACAGTAAGTACGCAGCATCCAGAACTCAGTTCGACAGGGTCTTGATCCAGCTGGTAACCCTGTGGTGCAAGGGGTGTTGAATCTTGAAAGGCCGAGACCAAACCGCTTGTGCCAGTGTCTGAAACTGCTTTGATTGTCCAGGCAAGCAACCTAGCAGTAGTAGCGGCTTGCCTTGTGTCCATTCTGTGTTGCTGCAAGGTCGATTTTGTGCTCCAACGCTCCAAAGCACGTGAGGCTGCCCACAACCCCAGCCACTGCCAGGGCAAGCACAAACCAGCTTTTGAGCGAGTACAGCTCTGGACCAAACGTGACACATCCTAAGAAGCTCTTTATCATTTGACTTGTGTGTGAGGGTCTCAAAAGCAACATCAGGGTTTTGTCACAGCTTGGCACTGCACCAAGCGTTGCGGGTGTGCTGTGCGTCAGCGAGTGAGGTTCAAACTGTGAAACCGCGTTGAGCGGCAAACAGTGCGGATGTGTCCAGGATATGTCTGCTAATGGCTGCTTCAGGTGTGTCGTACATGGAACATACTGCTGGTGTGTGTGTGAATGGTTTCGTACTTGCGTGATTTGCCGTGCTCGCCATGATACCATGTGGCACAGGCTTAATCGACATGGATGCAGGACGAATGGATCGTGCAATCACTTATGCACTTGTGAGCTGCGATCGCGGCTGGGACTGGCAAATGCTTGTTGGAGGTGAGAGCGCCCAGCGGTCTGTGCTGACAACGCACGTGCTGTATGACAACGCCGCGTGTGTCCCTTGTCGGTGTTTGCCACTCACACCTTGATCAGCAACCTACATGAAGCAGCCGTTTGACATGTTGGCTGACTCAGTGATTCCTCCTCCACCCCTGTGCTGTCCTGGTTGGGCGCGTCACGTATGCACCTGACATCCGCACATGATGAAACCCTTTGCTACAAGTAAAGTAAAGTGGCTACACAGGGCGCACGGCGCACACTGCGTAAGGATTAAGGAAGGGGCCGCACGAAATGCAGCATCCTACCATGAGACCACGAGCACGGAGGGGCAGGGTGCAACATACTGCTGGCGCCAAGGCTAGGAAGATCAACATGCATTGAATTGATGGATGCAGGCACCGCCGCATGGCCCACATGCCGGATTGCCGGTCCACATGCCGTGGCGTGGCATTTCAAATCATCATGTAAAGCGTTGGGCAACTGCTCGTCAGTGAGGAGTGAGTCGCAGTGATATGGGTGAAGAGGTGAACCCTGGCCTTAACCTGCACGTGCCCATATCCGTATTCTCTGCCTGAAACCAGCGTTTAAGCTTGAAGCTGCTCCGTTGATTGGTCGCAAAATGGCGACTGATGGCCTGGCACCGATGAAGCCAGGCGGCTTCTACAACTCGCACTCCCTTGTGCAGGCGCTTGCGATGGAGCAGGCCCTTCCTCTCTGCAGGCAAGCGGTCAAGCGGGCACTCGCAGCGCAGCTGGAGTCCGCCGGGCAGGGTGTCAGCGAGACCAACATGGCAGCAGCTGTCCGGACGCCCAGCGGCAAGCCGTTTTGGGTAGCAGAATTTGGTTGCAGTCAAGTAAGCTGGACAAAGCACTTCCACACCTGGTTTTTGTGTTTTGCATGCTTTGTGCTGGAATGACGCAACGACGAAGCACACACTTGGCTTGACCTGCTGTTGCTGCATATTGCACACAACGCAAGCAGGGTGCTAACTCCATGGCTCCTTTGAAAGCCATTCTGAGCGAGCTGCGCAGCCACAAGCAGCAGCAGGCAAGCGCTGGCGCAGAATCGCCTGATGCGTCCCCGCTAGAGGTCGTGGTGGTGCACGAGGATTTGCCTAACAACGAGTTTTCAGCGCTTCTAGCCCTGCTTCAGGACCCGCAGCGCACCTACCTGCCACCGAAAAGCGATAATGGAGTCCTGCGTGTGCTGCCCTACGTTTTGGGCCGGTCGATGTATGAGAGACTCTTTCCAGACAGGACTGTCAACCTTGGCGTCAGCTTCTCGAATCTACACTGGCTTCCTGGTGCGGCTTGACCAGGCACCCACACTCCAACTGAGACACACGTGTCCAGCTTGTCGTATGCAACGCCCGTGTCAGTAGTGCAAGCAAGCTCCTGGTAGCGTTCCCTGCAACGGGCCTGCCCCGAAACCTGCCATTGGAATCAGGATTCCAACCCTAGCACCCCTTTGACCCTGTTTACCTCACAAACTGTGTATACACTTCCTGCATACGCAGGCCCACCCCCGCAGCTGCAGCCCTCTTTGACACCTCAACCCGACGATGATGACCAGCAGCAGCCTTCCACTTCCAGCACAGCGTCCAGTCCGGTGCTGCCGTATGTGCCTGGCTCGCCTGTGCGTTCCGTGTGGTCAGCCCACGCGTGTTCTCAATGGACCGAGTGGCTGGCGCTACGGGCTGCTGAGGCCGCCGGCCCCGGAGCGGGCCTGGTGCTGGTCGTGCCCGCGCTGAGTGAGGCCAGCGCTGCCGCGGCGACGGCGCGCTTGCCCACGCGGGCCACTGTCAGTGCCACTACTGCACAAGCTGTCACCACCGCCAATCTCAGCACAACCGTGCCATCAGCATCAGCCGCACTGCCGACAGCGCAGCTCCACAGTGGTAGCACTGATGAGACGGCTGCGAGTCCGCTGCAGCCCGATGGTCAACCAGCCTGTCCCGCCGCAGCTGTCGTAAGCACTGACGGCGACACGTGTGACTCGCGCCCGGGGGAGTACATCGTGCGCCGCGACGCCGCGATCCAGGCGCTGGCGGCGCGGGGGCGGCTGACTGTGGCTGACCTGGCCGCCATCACACCCTCCGCCTTCCTGCCGACGCCGGAGGAGCTGCAGGTGTGTTAATTGTTTTCTTGATGGTTGCTCGGTGGTTGCTTCATGGTTGCTCCCGTGGGGCCATGCAGTGTGCTTCCCGTGGGGCCGTGCAGTGTGCGCATGGCAGGTGGGTGCGTGCGTGCCGAGATGTCGCGAGCAGGAGTCAGGCTTGCGTGCGTGCATGCGTTAAAGCATGCATGGTGAACTTCATGAAGTAATGCATACGTGTGTGGGTGGGGTTGGGTGTGTGGGTGGAGGGTTGAGGACTTGAGGGTGAATGTGTTTGTGTATGTGAGTCTGCATGCGTGCGTGTGTGTGTGCGTGAAAGTGGGTGCTGCGATGGGCTAGTTGGGTGGGGAGTGTTTGTGCGATGCCGGGAGATGGCGGGACCGCGGGCGCAGGGTGCAGCTTAGGGTTTGTGGGGTTCAAGGTTTTGGGTAGGGTTTCCAGCTGGCCAGCATCGATTGCATAATGGCCATGATGCTGTATGTTGGTTGATGGGCCCGTATGTGTCGGGCTGGATGCCATGCCTAGCGCCCCGCTGATGCAACTGGTGCAGATTGATGATTGGCGCACGCATTGGGCGTTTTGTGGCCTCACAGGCCGTCCGTCTGTGCACGGTTTGGTGGTGTTGATTGCATGTGCGTGCGCTGCGTGCCCATGCATGGTGCTCATGCCTGCTAATCTCGGTTCTGTGTTTGGGATGTGAGGGCTTACGGCTCGAAAACCGGCTAGCTACTGGCGCAGGTAGGCGCAACACGACAGTGCAAGTCTGACCCTGAGCTCTGATGCCGCTTGCCTTATAGATATGTGCGTAATGGACACGCGTGCGCTGGCTCATTCACCTTCACCGCAGGGCGTGTTGCAGGGTGCGTGCGGCGCGTGGCGCGTCAACCACTTCAGCACGCGCGCCATCGGCCACCCCGCGTACATGCAGTACCTGCAGGTGGGGATGATTGATTGATGAGCGCGGGCAGTGCGCTCCCAACACTGCTGTGGCTTGCCTGTCGAATCACCTAACAGTTGCGTGGGGGGCACTCAAACAACCTGATCAAACCAACAAGGCAACACACCCATATGCACAGTTGTTGGTGAGCTTCTCCTCACTAAGTGTCTAGTCTCATGGTCTATCTGGGGGGCACATGGGCCGTTTGGCTGGCATCACATAACATGATGACGTATGCAGAAGCGCTCGCGCCTTGATCAGTCCCCACGCACCATCCGCATGCAGTGCATCCCTCATGCCACTCAATCGCCACTTCACAGGGCTCCCTGGACGTGCCTGAAGTTGTGTGTGTGTGTGTGTGCGCCATCCGTGCGCCATTCGTGCGCCATTCGTGCTTTCCGTGGGGCCATTCGTGCGCCATTCATGTGTGTGTGTGTGCGCGTGCAAATTACAGGGCGCTCTGGATGCACCTGCGCTCGCCGAGACGTACGTCAACTGGTGGCGGGCCATTGTTGAGCCTGGCTTCATAGCAGGCCTCACCAAGTCCCGCGGCGTCACCCACAACAGCGGCACCCACCACAGCGGCAGCACCGTCAAGCACAGTACTGATGATAGTGCGGGTGGCGTCCTCGGTGGGGTCAGCGCCGCCGCTGCTGCCACGTCACCTGATGCTGCCGTTGGCGCTGACTCATCATCGCCATTGGGCGCTGCTGCTGACCTGGCGGATGGCGTTAAGGGCCTGGTGGAGGAGATCTTCTCGAGCTTCCGAGATCTGATCTCGGCCGACCCCATGCCCATGTCGCTAGAGTGCTGCTACGTGTGGCTGGAGCGGCTGTGATCGTTGTACAGGAGCGGCATGTGTGTGGTGTTGGCAAGGCAAGCTTGCTCCGATGACACTTCCTCATTCGTTGTTCACGTTCCCCGTTGGTGTATTTGTGAACGCCAAGTAAACACCACGCACACTAGGAAGTGCTGCAGTGTTTTTGTGTTATGTCATGCGCCATGCTGGCCAGGTTCCCATTGCGCTCAGGAGTGCGTTATTACTTATTAGGTTATGTCAGCAGCATGTGCAGCGCATTGCGGGCAGGCGGTGGCAAGGGGACAGATTCACGCATCCTTACTGTTTACCTGTGCGGCTGTGCACAATCACTGTCCAGCAAAGGGGCCTACCGGTTTGCCTACCAAATGCCCTTGCCATCCGTTCAGTGCCAGCATGCAATATACATGCAGGTGTACTGAAATCGTGTGCATGCTGATAATGATTTGTGAGCACAGCGTGTTGGATCAGCGCAAAACGCGAGCGAGGTGGGCGGGCAGACCACGCGCTGCGTTATAACACTAACAAGGCTCGTGAGCAAGCACCTGCATCACCCAACTTGGTCGCGGCGGCTGCCGAGTTGTGTGGGTGCAGTAGCCGTGTACCGCCGAAGCATGCACGAGTGTTTAATGTGCGTGCTTAGAGCAGGCCAAGCAAGGCGGAGGTGGCTGTGATTTAATGGCTGCAATGAGAGCATGTTTGTTTGTGCTCGCCTCGTGAGGCGTGAGACTCTAGTTGACGCGGTGCAAGCATGCATGCAGTCGCATGTGAATGCAGCTGAATCATCCAGTGTGTTGTTACAATAGTAGGTTAAACCGATGCAGGATCTGTGCCACACGGGTTGTTGTGTTGAACCTTCGAACAGTGTGCTGTGGTCCTTGCGTCGTCATTAGCATCATGCACGCCAGGCATGGTCCTTCCATCACCAGCGTTATGCCCACCATCCTGGAGATCTGGTTGGAGATTGTTTGCTTGTTTGTTTGTCAATGCTGCCTCAGTTTGGCCAACCTGTCTCGCAGCCATCCGCACGACGCAGCCGCCAGCCCAAAGCAAAGGCAGCAGCCCACTGTTGCTGTGAGGCGGAGCTTGATCTGGGTCGCCGCGGAGGCCACTCGCACCAACGAGCTCCACCACCATGCGCTGCCGCTGGCGGACGCATGGAACGCTGCCACGGATGCCACCTGCATGCATGGCGCCAGCAGCAGCCAGCACAGTGGCATGTTCGCCACATTCGGGATGAGCATGCGTAGCGGGCCGATGCATCATGAGGATGCATGTGCGTGCGGTGTGGGGGGTCTGGGGGAGGGTGGACGGGAGTGGGACCTGACTGCGCCAAATGGTGGGATGGGGGTTTGCTGGGAGGGAAATTCCAGCATGGAGTACGAGTGCCGTGGTGTGTGACACTGAGTAGGTAGGAATCAGCGACAGCGCCGATAGCAAAGAAATGCGTAATGCACCGATAGTGCACATCAATGCATAGCCGGTGTGACTGCAATGGAGCACAGAGCAGCAAAAAAAGGGTAACAACATTGCACAACCCACTTGCACATGGGCTTGCAGATGGAATGCACCCTTGTGTTGCAAGTGTTCGGCTGCGTGCATGCAAGCTGCCACACTGCTAAGTGGGCTCGTCGTGGCGGCTGCTGGGTGGGATTGGGGCACGGCTGTTGGTTCACTGCTGGTACTCCATGGCGCCAAGGGGCCTATGCATGCACTACATACGGGAGCATTGGTGTTGAGTTTGCTTCTCAGTGTCACATTCAGCCTTGCCACCTATCCAATGCTACACACTGCTAAGTGACATTCGTTGTGAAAGCGCATGCCTTGAGAGTACGCAGGCACAGGAGTATATACACTCTCTGCCACAGGCCACTGCACAGATCCTCCCCGCTTGTATAGCTGGTATTCCTGCATTTTTCAGTGGCCTGTCTGCCGCCGCCTGCAGAGTAGTGGTGGCGATGAGAATGCGATGAGCGGGGTGCAGCTGTTCATTCACTACATTCACCCACAAATTCACGTCCCGTTTCACCACCCCTGACTCCCTCCTACATTCTCTGCCTGCCTTTTGATCATTTCCCAACATCCACGTCCGCCACACTCACCAGGCAGGCGTTCTCAACCAGGTCAAACTGCATAAGCACCGGAGTCAGGGTGGTGACCCAGCGAGGGAACCGGGCGATGCATTCAGTTCGGAGCCTGCACGCACACAAAGCACACAGGACAGTCCAGGTCGGATTGTGTTCAGAGCGCGCACTTGGCATCAGCGATGACGACGTAGAAAGTACACAGCTGAACAACAGTACATACAGCGGGTCTAGTTCATATTGAGAAGCTATGAATGCGTGCTGGATACGTAGCTTGAAGGCCAGCGCCAGCCTCGTACCAGTTTGCCCAGGCCATGCCTGTGCCTCCGTAGCACGGAATGTACACAACTGTGTCGACCGCCATGTTGAAGAGGAACAACCAGCAGCCCTTGCGACCCCAAGTAGTGATCATGTGGCTGAGTTCCTCTGGTGTGTACCCCTGGATGCGCTTGTAGACAATCTCCCCAAGCTCCTGCAACAGCGGTGATGACGGTCACGCACAGGCAGTACCCTCAGAACTCGGCAGCGCCAACGGCTTAGCTTGGTGTACACAGGCAGGCATCGCTTGATGTTTTGTGAGTTGTGCTCTGGGAGGTGAATGCTTCAGGCCTCAAGGGAAAACCCTACATATCGGCAAGCAAGGCAGACAATTGGCAGAAACCAACTACTGCTGGTCATGTGGTATTGTGCCCCAGGTGTACACAGGGCGCAGAGCAGCCGGTAACAAGGTGGCTGCAAGCAATGCTGATCAAGATATAATAACAAGGTCATGCAGCTGACCTCGTGTCCCTTCGCGCGCTCCAGCAAGGGGAAGCCCCAAGGACTGAATGCGCCAGCCAACGTCCAAACAAGCCCTGGGATCCACATAAGCCCAGGGGCGGTGACTGTATAGATGTCTGGACCGTACGCCAAGCCCTTCCGTCCGGTTGTCCAGACCTGTGCCATCAACTTTGAATGAGCGAGAGCAGCAATATCGCCTAACAGGGTTGGCTCAATGTTGGCTCCCTCGGTGGGTGCGCATTGCCAGCCGTCTCGTCCTTGCGTGTTCCTGTGCACTGCAGTGTGACGCAACTGTTTCCCTTGGGCCGTCGCCTTTCGTTTATGGTCAACTGCTGTTTGTATGCGCCCATCTGCTTGCAGTGGGCCAGGGAGTTCATGCCTTTAATCTCTCTCGCGAACGCCATCAGCGCATAACGCAGTCCAGAAACCTAGGGTGGAGGGTGGAGGGTAGGGACAAATGAATTCGAGATGTGGGTGCAGAGGTATTTGGGGACAGGGGTAACAGGGGTAATAAGGGCATTGAACTCTGAAGGCACTCTTGTGCATTCATCATCCCTACCAATTCAGTGTGCACCATACATGCATGGATGCCAAGATGAGGGATTCGTGCGGTTTGGGTGGCGGGTTCAGCAGCATTGGGGTCATCCAGCACGAAGGAGGCTATACGTAGGTCACCGCGGCAAGGAAGAAGTACATACAGTGCTGCCCCTTGCTTGGGCGCTCTTCCTGACATGCAGTGCTGGCACTCCTGGCACTCGAGCGAGTAGAGCGAGTGATCATTGGCTGGTTCTGAGCTCGTGAGCTGATTGCTTGTGACGAGCTGAGCCTGCATGCAGTGGGCGCGCGCACGTCAGGAATGATCGCGGTAACTCAGGCTGCCAGGAAGGACGCAACAATCGCGCAGCCCTGCCTTGCCAATGTTGTATTGGTTGATGGACATGTCCGTGTCGGGCTGCATGCCATGCCTGGCGCCCCGCTGATGCAACTGGTGCAGATTGATGATTGGCGCACGCATTGGGCGTTTGGTTAGTTTGGTGGCCTCACAGGCCGGCCGTCTGTGCATGGTTTGGTGGTGTTGTTTGCATCATGCGTGCGCTGCGTGCCCATGCATGGTGCTCATGCCTGCGTGCTGACCCTAAATTTGTGTTTGGGATGTGAGAAGGTACCGCACGGAACCCGGCTGCTGAGCCAGGCAGCAAGGAACACGAGATTGCGGGCCTGGCGCTGACCTCTGACGCCGCTTGCCTTGTGTGCGTAATGGACACACGCACGCATGCTGACTCACCTTCGTCGCAGGGCGTGCAGCAGGGCGCATGCGGCGCGTGGCGCATCAACCACTTCAGCACGCGCGCCATTGGCCACCCCGCGTACACGCAGTACCTGCAGGTGAGGATGATTGGTGATCAGCGCGGGAACCAACCAACTCTAAACACACACCATCCCCACACCCCACACAGCTGTCAGGTTGTGTGGAGTTGATTGCCCCCACACAACTGCCATACGGTATTTGGAATCACCTGACAGTTGTGTGGGGGCAATCAAATCACCTGATCAGTCCGCCTATTCATACCGACAAAGCACCAGCGTATCACATTCTGCCCTTCTGACCCTTAGCTATGGCCAGGTACGCCGCCGCACACCTCACGGCTTCTTCCTTTTGGCCGGTGCACCAGTCAGCATGGCGTGTGTGCGAAAGCGCAAGTGCAAGCGAACCTGCTTCCCCTTGTGCCAAACGCCGGCTTTGCATCCCGTAGCGCTTGGCGGCGTTCTAGCTGAGCATGGCCCCAGGCGAGGAATGGTATGGTAATGTGCGCAGAAGTGCTCGCTCATCATTCGGCAGTCGTCCTGCACCGTCCGCATGCAGTTTGCTTCCTGACGCTGCTCCTATGTCACATCCCTCTCTCCCTCAGGGCTCGGTGGACGTGCTTGAAGTTGTGTGTGGCCATTCGCGTGTGTGTTTAGGATTGGTTGCTTCCCGTGGGGCCATGCAGTGTGCTTTCCATGGGGCCGTGCAGTTTGGTTATGTTATGCGTGATGATGATAACTGCACCTGACGGTGGCGAGCTGTCTGGGCTGAGCTGGCGGCTGCCGCGAAGAGAACAGCGGTCTGATGGTCTGAGTCGGTGGCTGTAGTAAAAGCGGTCTGTAGTGAAAGTGTGTGAAAAATATCTGTGCTGCTCCAGTGGTGCTGCTGCTGAAGCTGATCAGCGCGCAACGCACGAGGGCACCCCAGCCCGAGATGCAGTGCGTGTGTGTGTGCGCATGCACGTCACAGGGCGTGCTGGATGCGGCTGCGCTCGCCGAGACATACGTCAACTGGTGGCGGGCCATTGTTGAGCCCGGCTTCATAGCAGGCCTCACCAAGTCCCGCGGCGTCAACCACCACAGCGGCAACCACAACAGCGGCAGCGCCGTTAAGCGCAGTACTGATGATAGTACGGGTGGCGTCCTTGGTGGGGCGATGGCGCCGCTGCTGGCAACTCGCCAGCTGCTGCCGCTGCTGCTGCTGCTGCTGCTGACTCATCATTGCCATCGGGCGCTGTTGCTGACCTGGCGGATTGCGTGAAGGGCCTGGTGGAGGAGATCTTCTCGAGCTTCCGAGATCTGATCTCGGCCGACCCCATGCCCATGTCGCTGGAGTGCTGCTAGGGAGCGACTCTGAAGTCACCCCCGCCATACAGCCATACAGCCATACAGCCGTACAGCCATACAGCCATACAGCCATACAGCCATACAGGAGCTCCATGTGCATCGTGTCGGAAAGCGTACTCCAGCCTTTGTCATCGTTCAGTGCGAGCATGCATTATTACTATTTATTAGGCCCGCAGGTATGCTGTACGTATGTGCATACTGATAGTGATTTGTGAGCACAGCGTGTTGGATCTACGCCAAACGCAAGCGAGGTGGGCAGGCAGGCTGCGTGCGCTGCGTAAGAAGCAAGAGCACTAACAAGGCGTGTGGGCAATCAAGCACCGGGCAAGCACCGATGCCGCCGCTGCAGCAGAGTTGTGTGGATGCATTAGCCGTGTGTCGCCGAAGCATGCACGAGCGAGTGCTTTAGGGGCGTGTTCAGAGCAGTCTTGATCAAGCAAGGCAGAGTTTGTTGTGGTTCGACGGTTGTGATGAGAGCGTGTTCCTTTGCGCCTCCTTGTGCGGCGTGTGAGGCCATGGTTGGTGCGGCGCAGGGATGCATGCAGTCACACGTGAAGTAAACATCGTGAATGCACCTGAGCCATCCAGAGTGTTGTACGTAGCAGATTATTCCTAAGCAGGATCTATGCCACACATGACGTTGTGCTGTGGTCCTTCTTTTATGCCCATCATGTTGTTTGCTTGTTTGAATCTTCAAGCCTGCTTTGGTTTGGCCAACCGCTCTCGCAGCCATCCACATAGACGCCAAGCAATGCACAGCGATGCAGCTGCCGGCACGATGCCAGTGCAGCAGGACACCACTCCCGTGAGGACGAGCTTGATCTGGGTCGCGTCGGAGGCCACTCGCACCAGCGTGCGCCACCACCATGCGCTGCCGCCGGCCGACGCACGGAACGCCGCCACGGATGCAACCTGCGTGCATGGCGCCAGCAGCAAGTGAGTGCAGTGGCTGAATTCACGACAAGCGAGTGCAGTGGCTGAATGCACGACAAGCGAGTGCAGTGGCTGAATGCATGACAAGCGAGTGCAGTGGCTGAATGCACGACAAGCGAGTGCAGTGGCTGAATGCACGACATGACGGGGTGAGCATGCGCAGCAGGCCGATGCATGAGCACGCGTGCGCATGTGATGGAGGGCTGGGGAGGTGGAGGGGAGGGGGACCTGAGTAACTGACTGTGCCGAACGCAAGGGGAGGTTGAGGTAGAATCCCATTCCCATCACGGGAGGACGCGCAGGCGTGTGAGGGGTGTGCTGACCGCTGATGGACTTGGCAGCACAGACCACAAGCCACTGTACATACAGCGCCACCCGCCGGCATGGTCGCATGCTCGCATGGCATGTCACTTTACCAGGCCTGCCTGCCGCTGCCTGCAGGGTAGTGGTGGAGCTGTTTATTCACTAGACTTCCAAGCACCCTCCACCAATTCCACCTTGCACTCACCAGGCAGGCATTCTCAACCAGGTCAACCCGCATAAGCACCGGAGTCAGGGCGGTGACCCAGCGAGGGAGCCAGGCAATGCAGTTGGTGCGGAGCCTGCACATTGTAGCGAATATACAGGAGCAGTCCAGGTCGGAGCATATTCGATTCGGAGCGTGCACTTGGCATCAGCGATGACGACGTTGAAAGTACACAGTACAACAGTACATAAAGCCAGTCCAGGTCATGTTTAGAAGCTATGAATGCGTGTTGGGTAGATTGAAGGCCAGTGCCAGCCTCGTACCAGTTTGCCAAGGCGATAAACGTGCCCCCGTAGAGCGGAATGTACACAACTGTGTCGACCGCCATGTTGACGAGGAACAAGAAGCAGCCCTTGCGACCCCAAGTAGTGATCATGTGCTCGAGTTCCTCTGGTGTATACCCCTCGATGCGCTTGTAGACAATCTCCCCAAGCTCCTGCAATAGCGGTGACGGTCACGCACAGTCAATTTTAGTTAACACCCTAAGAACTCGGCAGCTAACAGCTTAGCTTGGTGTACACAGGCAGGCATACCTTGATGTTTTGTGAATGTTTGCTCTGGGAAGTGAATGCTTCAGGCCTCAAGGGAAAACCCTACATCGGCAATCAAGCAAGGCAGAAACCAACTGCCGGTCACATGGCATTTTGCCCCAGGTGTACACAGGGCGCAGAGCAGCCGGTAACAAGGTGGCTGCAAGCAATGCTGATCAAGATATAATAACAAGGTCATGCAGCTGACCTTGTGTCCCATCGCGCGCTCCAGCAAGGGGAAGCCCCAAGGACTGAATGCGCCAGCCAACATCCAAACAAGCCCTGGGATCCACATAAGCCCAGGGGCGGTGACTGTATAGATGTCTGGACCGTACGCCAAGCCCTTGTATCCGGTTGTCCAGACCTGGAACATCAACTTAGGAAGAGCGAGAGCAGCAACCTCGGCAAACAGGTTTGGCTCCCTCGGTGGGTGCACATAGCCATCTCGTCCTTGTGGTAGGCGTGCCTGTGCACTTCAGTATGAAGCTCCTATGTCCTTTGGGTCGTCGCCTTCCGTCTATGGCCATCTACTGCTGTATGTATGTATGCGCCCATCTGCTTGCAGCGAGCCAGGCGCATACACCTGATTGGCCAAGTGATGTAAAGTCAATCAACCAATCAGCGAGCCAGAGCAGTTGAATGCTCATCATAATCTCATGACGCCATGAGTGTTCACTTGGTGCAGGCAAGCAAGCGTAACATGGCAAATGCACAACCGCCAGTGCACCCCCACTATATTGTCCATAGCTAGTGAAGCGGTGCCTCAGGTGACTGATGGTGGTGCAAGGGTGTAGTGCATGCATCGTCAACAACATGACACCATGATGTCTATCACCATGATGTGCGTAGGATACAGAGGCTGTAGTGGAGCGTGGGGAGTGGAGTCCGGTGCATGTGTGTCCCTTGTTCACTTCACAATGCCAGTACACGATGCCAGTACACCAAGCTGTTACAGTGGATGGGCAGCACGGTGTCAAAAGGCGGCTTTGGTATTGCAGTCACGTCGGGCGTTTGCAGTGCCTGCTTGGCTCACACCTATGGGACCTATGGGATGTATGGGATGCATGCGATGTGGATAGCGGCGATGACGCTGCATGCATGCACTGCGGGTCAGTTATGTCCAGCAAAGCGCCCAGCCAGGTGGTGTACAGGACGGGCAAGGCGGTACGGTCCACCTGCGAGTACATCTCTTTCCCTCAGCATTTCAGCAGCGCAAAATGGCAGACTAAAGCTGCGCAGCACGGACGGGAAGTAACATCGTCAGCGTGGATTAGGCTCTCCATGTACGGAACCGACACACATAGTGGGTGGAGGCCACAAACCCTAAACCCTAAAACCCTAAACCGTAACCCTAAAACCAGGGAAGGGGAGGGAGGGCCTGGCAGTCTGGGACCGTAGGAGAGGGAGGGGGGGGGGGGCGGTGTCCTAATCCTAATTACCGCTGCCAGCCGCCGCCATGCGGGCGTCTTGCATCATCACTTATTGCCTTGCACGCGGAACGCATGCGTGTTGTAGATAGCAGCCGATGCGGGCCGCAGTACAGTACGTCGATCAAGTAATCAAGAGGTGGTATCGTTGACGTTGCACACGCCCGAACGGGTCGGGTGGTGAGGGTTGTGACAACTTGCGGGCCACTCGCCTGCCGCACTAATGACAGGTTGGTTTTGCAGACGCAACTGCACACCAGCCACAGCCAAACACAACAATGCACACCCCATGTGCCATTGTGAACTTGTAATTATTGCCTTGGGGAGCTGATGACACCCATGGAGAAGATGAGAGAATATGGCAGGCAAATAACGTGGCAGGAGCTTCACCACCGCTAGCGTGTTGTATGTCATTCGGTCCCTACAGAAGCTCAATCAAGCAAAACGGCCGCTGATGGCAGCACTCATCCCAGGCGGGCACGAAAGGCAGCACCATATACGCCAAACCAAACCCAATCTGCTGGCAGCAGCACACGCGCTTGATGCAACTACAACGCTGCATCCGGCCCACGCCAAACGCACATGCCGCGCCCTGGATGCACTGCTCCGTGGTGACGGGCTGCGAGCATACATAATATGCGCAGCAAAGAATTTGCGCTCCCAACACTCAGACTGCATTTTCTGTAAGTGCCCTACACACACAAGTACACAACACACATGCGGGTCGACCCCGACAGCCGGTGAGGTGCAGCGCTGCAGTACCTGCATGCATACAATCATATGCGATACATAAACTGACAACGCCGAGAAGTGTTGCGCAACCATGACGTACCAAGCTGAATGAAGCCATATGCCGCATGCCGCAGGGGCGACGACAAAAACCAGTCCAGCCAGCGTAGACTGAACGAAACAACGATACATTGATGCACAGGCGTGTCTCCTATTTGTTGCGCCCCGTTCGGTGTTGTGATTGATCAATCGATCGACCTTGCTAGGTTTTCTGCGTCAGCAGGCGGACAAGAGAAATCCGTGCAGTGCGCTGACGCATCTTGGCAGGCAGCGCGTGTGGGAATCAACGGCACTGCCAGCTTCACCACGAAACCACAGCGGCCAGCCCAAGATGTTGTACCGCAACAATATGTATCGAGATTGCCGAAGAGATCGCCCAACAAAGTGATCGCTCCAGGGGTCATCAACCTATCAACGACACAACTGCGTTGCTAGCGTTGCACTCGAGTCGCGGATGGCGCCGCTCACGGCACCGTCGTCCCCCTCCTGGACTCAAGACTGGATGCTGGGTACGGCGGTAACAAAGGACACACTCTGGTGGCTTGATTAGTGTGGGCGTGAGCCTCTGGCTGTATCTCCTGCGCTAACTCCTCTCTCTCTCTCAGACAAAGTCTAGCTAGCGCGTTATTCAGGTGCTGAACCGTGCGGTTATTTGATGCTGGGATCGCATTCTGGCTCTCACGAGATGAGGTTGGGGTAGTACGTCATGCTGAAGGCGAGCACCGTCTGCACACGCAGCTCACGCCGGGGAGATCTCTGTACCGCACCAGCATCCCCGTCCCCATCCATGCTCTCGGCACTGCCGACGCCGCCCGCACCATTTGTACCGCTGGCGAGGTCGGCGGCCGCGCCTGCTGCGCTCTGCAGCGCGGCGTTGATGCCACCGCGCTTGGTCACGGCGCCATCGTCGTCGTCGCTGCTGCTGGCCTCCCCTGGACCTGGTCTCGGAGCGAATACGATCATGTTGAGGCCCTGCATGGGGTACACGGCCCCGGTCGCCTTGTTCTTACCCTCTGCCACCCACTGGCAAAACGCCACCTGCGGCCGCACAGCAGTGAAGGCAGCTATACTTGCTTCACCAGAGTATGTATTTATACCGAGTATGTATATGCTTGCTTGATGATGACGGCGCAATTGCCCCCTCAACAGACACAGGCATATTCCCGGTTGTGCGCACGCATCCGGTCGCAGGCCGATATGACACACAGGCGCATGCCCTACCGTGCGCACGCATCTGGTCGCAGGCCGGTGTGAAACACAGGCGTATGTATTCCTTATCGTGTGCACGCACCCTGTCATATGCCGATATGGCCGCCACCGCCAGGCCCAGGTCCATGTCAAAGGCGGCGCGCACGTTGCTGAGCGACGCCTTGACGCCCTCCCAGCCGGTGAAGGTGGCAGCGCCCGGCAGCCCCAGCAGACCGTACCCGTTGAGCTCAACCAGCGCTGCACGATATATCAAATAGGGAAAACGAATCAGGAACAAATCAATATCAAGGAGAAGAGCATGGCAAACGGATCGGAACTAGTGCCCAAGGGGTATGTGATGGACTGAGATGTGAGAATACGCATGGGCACACGAGTGCCTTCCGCTGCTGCACACAATGCACAATTGATTGATTGACTTCACATCACTTGGCCGACCATGCCGTTCAAGCACACATGCATCCAGTCCGCATACAAAGGGATCATGGCATACATGGATACACACGGGCGACGCGTTGGTGGGTTGTTTTCCCAAACGCCGCGGGCATGTCTCCCTCACACACGCTTACGCACGGGCGTGTGCCGTCTTGCGCACACACTGGGCTGCATACAAACGTTTGGGTTTAGTGATCACCCGTTGACCCCGTGCACAATCCCCTTGGTGCTGTCGATCTGGAAATGCATGTGCATGGGGTTACTTATCGTTTACTCATGGTCCCACGGGAACGCCTGAGCACAACAGTGAACGCACTGACCTGGTGAGCAGATGCTGGGAATCTCGGCGAGATCCGTCGTGCCGCCCCACAGCCCTGACCATTGCTCCAGGGTGTCCAGCATCTCCATCTCACGCGCGGCGATCTTCTCTGGCGAGATCTGCATGCGTGCACATGTTGCATGCGTGTGATCATTGTTGAGATCAGGATCCAGGATACTTACTGCTCAGCAACAAATTTGTGATCTGTCCAACGCATGTGTGACGCATGTGAGGCTGGCATCAGGTTCCAGCATTCGATACAGCGCATCGCTGCCGTACAGTCACGTGAAACACCGCTATTGGCTGTGAATAAGGTGTATGACAAAGTCAGCAACGCCTTGCTGTGCTTTGGCGCCAGCTGTTGTCACCCCTGCGTGCCTCACTTGCATGCTTGTGGGGGTTGTACGAGTTTGCGCCTACCGCAGCACAAAGCTGCAGTACAACCAACCATAGTGTGTAGTGTATTTCGCACTTCGTCTGCCCTGAGCGCCGGCAGTGCTGCAGTACAAGGACAGCAGTACAGCCAAACGTACTGCGTACCGCACCTTGTCGACCTTGAGCACCGGCAGCTGGATGCTCAGCGGAGGGATGCAGCCGGTGGTGGCGGGGATGGCTCCCGGGGGGGCGCCCTTGGGCGCGCGCACGCGGCGCGTGCGCTCCAGGGGGGTGAGCTGGCGGCAGCGCAGCATGCTCATCACCTGCATCGTCTCGGGATGCAGCGTGATGCGGTACAGCTGCAGCACCTCGTCGCCTCGCCTGTACGGGAGAGTCATGAGGGCAGGGAGAGGAGCAGAGACGCAAGGACAATAAGCCCATGCAGTTTGCATACCGGTATGAGAGAGAGAGAGAGAGATTACATCACCCGGACCAGTATAGCCAGAGGCTCAGACCGGGATATGGCATCGAGAGTTGGTGGATTGACCAGTGATTTGTAGTGAGGAAGCGTGCAGGCGGGCGCCCCCGGCACACCAACCACCACCTGCCGCGTTAAACCTCACCCGGACAATGAAGTGTATGCATCCATGTATGAAGTGTAGACAAGAAATCAGCCAAGGCTGAAACATCCGCAGAATTCACAGGGTTCGGCATGGAGTAGAAGAACCGTGATGGGAGCCAACAGCAGAGAACAACGTGGGGAACCGCGTGCATAAGGCAGCATAGCGAGTGCACTCCAACACCACACGTTGCTTGTCCTCCCCTTTTGTCCAGAACAGTGCGTGCATGTATGTGCATGGACCTGAATTGACCAGTCATGCATGGGCGCACGGGCACCAAATATTGGCACTCATACAGTGGCAGGGTTGCATCACCAGCAAACGGTAAGGCACCATTCCAAGCGGTTGCGGTTGCAGCTATTGCGGCACACAAAGCGGCAGGTGTGTACCAGAAGCAAATTGTAAGTATGAGTGATCAAGAGCTTACAGCATCCAGACCAAAACAGCCATGCATAGCGTCTAGATCAGGACACAGGGTGTGCGTGACCCACATGAGAGCATCGAATGTGAAGGCATCAAGGAAGCCATGACGATCAATGAACACATCCTGATCACCCTGACCTAATGCATGCCTGCAGGCGTACAAATGTGTGTGAACAAATGTGCATGCGTGTGCGGGCGCGCTTGCTTGATGTAGTGAAACGATTTGTTTCTGTGGGGCCTTGCACTGCGATTCCCGTGGTGCCGTGCAGTGTGTATTAACTGCATATGCATCAGGATAGTGACTGCACCACCTGACGGCCTTGCTTGTGGGTGTGTGGCTGCGCATACTGCGAGCTGTGCAGGCACGCGCGCATGTACTAAATAAGGAGTTCTGTGGGCACATGCTTGGGGTGCCTGGGGTGCCAACTCACTTGCCGTCGGCCGCCACCACCTCGCCCGACACCAGCGTGCTGGCGCTCAGCGCACGCACCAACAGGAACGCGTGCAGCTGGAACGGCGGCGCGTCCGCGTCCGCGCCCCCCGCGTCCGCCGTCGTAGCAGCCGCAGACGCGTCAGATGCAGCGTCCCACACTGAAGACATCGACGAGCCTGACACAGACGAGCTCGAGGTTATGCTGGAGGTGGAGCTGTTGCGATGTGAGGGGGAGGGGGAGGTGGTGGTGGCGGCGGGGGTGAGTGGGGGCGGCAGCTGCGCCACGGGGCCGCTCACGAAGGGCGCGAGGCAGCAGCCTGCAGAGAGGATCGCGGCGAAGTTGAGCGGGTCGTCCTGCTGCTGCTGGCGCCACACGGCCGCCAGCTCCGAGGAACCTGAAAGAAGGCGGGGAACGCAGGGGTGGTTGACAGGACAGGCGCGGTGTGGTCGCATGTGGGTATAATTGAGTATGGGACGCAAGGCGCACGACACCATGCCTACACCCAGGCCAAGGCGCACACAATCCTGTAGTAGCACACACAAGCTAGAGCTGAGCAGTGCATCGAGTCACTTCGCGCGAAGAGGCCTCGCGCGCGCATCGGTTGCGATTGTACATGAGTTCAAGCCCAAGCAATCCCGAGATACAGACTTATGAGCCAAGGATAACGGTCTGCGCACTGAAAACTCATGCTCTTCTTCACTCAACCCACTGTTGCCCCCACAGCAAGTTGCTGTTGTGCGTTCGAATGGTGTTGCACCTGAAAGCACCCTACCTAGGCAAAGAGGCCAACAAACGGCACAAGGTGTTGCGCAGACCCCTTCCGTACTCACTGTATCGAAGGTTCTGCTTCTCCAGCACACCATCAGCGAGAAGCACCAGTCCAGCAGGATGAACGAGCTGCCGAAGCAAGGACGCACTGTGCTGAAGCGGAAGGCCAGCAGCGTCGTTGAACACGGAGAGCAGGGTCCGACAGACCTGCAGGATTTTGCTTTGGACACCGAGGGGCAGCTGCCGATAGTTGCGAAACTCCGTTTCGGGCGTAGTCGCCTGCGCCTGAGCCGCAGCCCTGACTGATGAACGCCTCCTGTGGGCTCCACTGGCAAGACGCTTTGGGCCTGGACCCTGCAGCCCAGATTGAGCGCAGGGCGCAGCAATCGGCGCTGAGCGCTGAGCGCTGCGTGCTTGCCATGTCGCTCTTCTAACGTGCGGAGGGGCGAGCATGTTGACCGGCTGCACGTAAGTACCCTTACAGCCGCGTTCCAAGCCCGATGCCAACATCATTTTGAATTGGTAGTGATCTGTTTGTGCTTCTGCAAGCAAGCAAGTGGGGTTGTCGAGGTTGAACTCCTAGGACGACAGAACATAGGATGACAAGCATAAACCGAGGCCCAGGACAGAAAAGTACCGCAGGCTGTGTGCAGGAGGGGAGTGATAAGGCATCAGAATTTGGAGTTTTGCTCTGGTCCAGCTCAGCGCATTGTTTGGCAGTGCTGGCGGGCTTCTGAAGTTGCAGAGGCACCATTTTTGCATCTTCTATTATGGGAAGAGGCCCACAACATATTGGAGAACACACCCCTTTACAGCTCCAGCGTGAACTTCGGGTCGTATAACGTTGCTCTCTGGGTTCTGACCAACCTGATTTTGCCTCTTCAAGTCAAAGTAGCTGACGAGGACTTTACATCAGCGTCGAGGCAGTTCGCGCGCGCCTGGGTCACAGTTCGACCGACTCGTCTTGCAGCCAGATTAAGAACACACATGTGGGCGCAAGGTCGATCCGCACGTATGGAGACGGCTCGGCCGCTTCAACAGCAATCTGCTGTGCGGCAGCCCACAGTCGTCGGTCGTCGTGCAGTGCAGCGCAACGGCCTTGTCTGCAACGCGTATGCTGGTGACAAGCCCAAGCGCGTGGTGTTAATTGGGATGACTGGAGGCACTGGCCGGTGAGGGGGTTTGGGGTCTGAAGGAACACCTTGGCATGTGGGTTTTGCACACCCGTTCTTGGGCTTTGGAAACGCGTTAATCGTTCACTTGCCCCTTGTGGAAACATTAGACGCTGAGTGTCAGTCCAGCAGGTGCATGGTGGCAATCCCTCCAAACACGCTTTGAAAGTGCACACGTGCCAGGCGGGACATGCTGACGGATCACGGAAAGCACAGCGCGACACAGTGCTCCCAAACACCTGCAAGTAGCGCAGGCCAAGCACTTCATATCCACTGGGCTTCACACAACTGGCGGTTCATCTTTGCGATTGCGTGCACATGGACCACGACTGAAAGAAGCGCAACAATTTTTGAGCGTGATAACTACCGTACACTCACAACTATACAACTGATTCACATCTTTCACAATGCAGGAGTGCTCTCCAAGGGCTCCTGTCGTCCCTTCCCTCACTTTCCACTGCCGGAGGCCAAGGCCAGTACGAGGTGCGAGAGCGGTCGTTTACGAGTCGAGTCGCCAAGAGAGGGTGGCTGTTGTGGGCACACCTGCTTACATACTGCTCGGACGATGGCGTCCATGGCTTGCACACGAATACAAGAGAACGTGTGTTCTCCTTACCTGTGGTGGGCTTTGTGGGCGCAACGGCGCACAGCGCTAGCAGCATAGTGCGCGGACAGCCCTGCTGTTGCGAAGTGACCCCTCGGGCCGTGAGATCCCAACATCTGCAACCTTCCTTCTCACACACACGCGCGCACCACATCAACCTCACACTGCACACGCCTCGCCTGCCAAACGCACTGCACCCAGCCCGCTGCAGCCTTCGTACTGTGGCCTGGGCACACGGGAGAGCATGGTACCGTCTCAGATATCCTCATTCCGGCGTCAGCGTCCGCTGTAGTCAAAGCTGAATTGCACAGCTGTGGTGTTTATGCACCTAGTAGTGTTGCATGCAGGATCGAATGCATGGCACTGAATCCGTGTTGCTATCCGCCTGCATGGCACTTACTTGTGGCGATGTTGGGTACATGCGCAGTACGAGGCATGCGCAGTACAGAGGCATGCGCAGCACAATGCAGTACAAAGCAGTACGAGGCATGCGCAGTACGAGGCATGCGTGTGCCCACATGATTTCCAAACGAAACGTTAAGTATCAGCAAAACTGAGTACAACAGCCGGCGACGCCTACCGCGCAACCTGCGATCGCCAGACACATGCACGCATCACAGCACGCTTTGCATGGGGAAGCCGAACACAGGGTGGGTTGTCACCCCTTCCTCATTCGCCTCCATCGTGCAACACTTGCCACCACAAACCGCCGCCGCTGCAAGCGAGTTGTGCACGGCTTGCCACCACCACCACCGCCGCCGCCGCCGCTGCCACTGTCGGCGATGCCAACCTTCTGATGCCTGTATGCCGCTGCAACCAAGAGCGCTGTCGTCCGCCACTTCCATTGACTGTCAGCGAAACGGCGCTGTTGATGTACGCCAACCTGGTGAGCAACTGGTCTGAGGCGTCGGTTTGTTGGCTGCTGATGCCATTCCTGCCCGTGCTTTTGCCTGGCTGCTGTTCGATGCACGCAGGTGGTGGCGCTGACGCGCGATGTGAACGGGGAGTCTGCGCGTGCCTTCCAGCAGCAGGTCCAGGGGTGGGTGCATGCACATGCACATGCACAAATGCACACCCGCATGCACGCGCTTGAATGACTCACAATCATCTTCCAGCAGAAGGTCCAGCCGTCCAGAGGGGTGGGTCAGAGAGAGGCGCCCATCGGGCCATGCAGTGAATGTGCATTTGCTGTGCGTATGTGTGCGACTTGTGCATATGTGGGTAGGTTTATATTGCTTCCCGTGGGGCCATTCTGAGTGCTCCCCGTGAGGCGCATGTGTGCATGATCTGATGATCTGCACAGATGCGTGTGCACACCGCTGCCTGGTGCAGGCGCGTGGCTCTGCTCCAGGGCGCCATGCAGCGTATAAGCATTTGCCGTTCGCACTGTGTGTGAGCAACTGTGCATGCATGCAAATGCGTGCGCATGTGATGCCGCTGCCGCCTGCCGCCTGCAGGCGCGTGGCTCTGCTCCAGGGTGACCTGGAGGACGCCTCCTCCCTGGAGCGAGCGCTGCGCGGTACCGCCGCCGTGTACTGCCACGCGCTCAGCAAGGACGGTCGTACCGCCGACCCCATGGAGCTTGTGCGCGCACGCCTGCTGGCGGCGGCGGCAAAGACCACTGGTGCGGGGGGGGAAGAGGGGGGGGGGAAGGGGCACGGCAGTACAGTACAGTACACACCACGTAGTATGCATGGGGGGGCAGTACGATGTGCGCAATGATGCGCGCAAGCCTGTGCTTTCGGGCAGCAGCTCAGGCACCTCGTCGGGTTTTGATTGCTTTGTGGGGCCATCCAGGAGTGCCGGTATGCCTGTTGGTAACTGTTGATACTTGATAGTGAATTGGCGACCGCACCCTGAGCCATGCGTGTGGCAGGAGGAGTGTCCATGGGGCCATGCAGTGTGATTCCCGTTGGGCCATGTAATGTGCATATCAGCATGTGCGTATGCATATGTGTGTGTGCGTGCAGGCGTGGACATGCTGGTGTACAACAGCTCTGGCGGGCGCGGCTGCGGCTACGGCATCAGCCAGATGGAGCAGAAGCACCAGGTGGGGAGGGTGTGCCGGTGCGGGGGCCGCATGGCTGGGGTGCACCTCACCCCAGCCGTGCACACGTGCGGCACAGCACAGCATGGAGCGGCTCTCTGGGCGGGAAGGTCAGGCCGTGATTCCTGTCTCGTCTCATGCAGTCTTATGTTGTGGAACGCGTAACAGGTGGAAGACATCCTCGGCGCCACCGTGCCCTCCTTTGTGGCGTTGCAGGCAAGTGCACGCCGCATGCACCGGGTACGACCCCGTGAACGTTCATGTGCGACTGCATGTCAGCATGCGGTGCACCGAGTTTGCATGCTTGCAGCGAAGGTATGCGGAGCTTGCTTGCCTCTGACCGCGAGCCTGGCTCGGGTGGAGTGTGTGGCTGGCCGCCATGCATACACATATGAGCAGGGGAACGTGCGTTGCTGGGTGTGGTTCCGGGTGGTTTCTAAATGGTTTCGATGGTTTCGGTGCCTTGTCGTGCAGGCGACGCTGTTCATGGAGGAGCTGTGGAAGCCCTACACGCGCCCCGGCATCCTCAAGGTGGGAGCGAGACAGAGGGCGCTTGCTGCGATGTAGGCTGCTGTCTCTGTGGTGGCTGTTGTGGTGGCGGAGCTTCCACTTTTGAGCCAGGTCGAGAGCACTACTGCTGGGGGCCATCAACCCCGCCGACCTTACCGGCCACCTACGCTGCACACTTCCTCATGCACTTCCTCCTCAGTCCTCACGCATTCTCCTCACATACTTGCACATGACCGATGTGATCAGTGACCACCTAGGCAGTTCTTGCATCGTCCATTCATCGGCGTGTGCGCGTGTATATGTGGATCGGCTGCGCAGGGCTCCTTCACCTTCAGCGTGCCTTCTGATCGTCCCATCCAGCTGGTGGCGGCGCGCGACATGGGGCTCGCAGGTCAGCCTCCCTCCAGTACAATGCATGCTGGTACAATGCAGTGCAAAGCAGTACATGCAGTACAGCTGTATTTGTTGAGGTTCCTATGCAGGCCTTGTCCAAGCATGCCATCTGTATACGGTGTTGTGGCTTGAGGCTCTTCTTTTACACAGAACCCTTTGATCCGGGGGTGCCCATGCGCACAAGCAGTGTCTTTGCAGCGTCCTTACTTAGTTGATCGGTTGCAATCATGCCCCGGTGCCATTTTTGATGCCAATGCAGCGGGCCGGCTGATCTCAGGTGCCGCTAAGTTAGCCCCCGGGGAGAAAGCCATCGACCTGGCCGGCGACGAGCTCACGCCTGCGCAGATCTGCGAGGCCTTCTCTGCGGTACAGGCCTCTGCGGTACACCTGGGGATGGTACCGCCGGGCGCGGCGCCGCCGGCGGCCCGCGTGACGCACAACAAGGCGCCCGCGTGGCCGTTCTGGTTCATCGCGCGGGATGTGTACCGCATCTGCAGGTGCATACTGCTACGTACCGTACTGGTACACAGTGTGTACCGGACTACAGGGCGCATGGCATCATCGTACCGTGCATGGCGGAACTCGTGTACTGCGTGAGGTTGATCTGGTGAGGGGCGTGTTCTGCTTGTCAATCCTGAGGGTGTACCGCATCTCAGTAGGTTGCTGAGTCAGCAGATGCATGTGGCGGGCGTCGCCCTCACCGTGTCATTCATCGTCGTTGCGCTGGTTGGCGCTGTTTACACTCACTCTGCCAGGCAAGCGCCTCAGGGCCGCCCTCAGCGAGGTGTGTTGACGCGTTGGTGTACTGGTGTACGATGTACTGGTGTAATGATGCACTGATGTACTGGTGGGTATGTGTGTTGATGCGTTGGCGTGCGCTACCGCATCACCCGGGCAGGTTCCTGTCGGAGCGCGGCTTCCAGGCGGATGTCCAGCGCAGCAGGGCGCTCTTCCCAAACATACTCACGTTCCGGGTGAGCAGCCGCCACTACTACTGCTACTGCCATGGTGTGCACGCATGCATGCATTTACCTGTGCATCGCATGCGATGACGCGCTCTTGTGCAGTCAGTCCGTGTGAGCGCTCTCACGCTCTGCCGACGCAAGCAAGAGCAGCTGCAAACGCAGTGCGGCGCCGAGCGGATGCGAAGCGGCGCGGCTCGCACGTTGCAGCGTGCCCGCCACATGTCCGCCTCCCTGCCACATTTCCCCCTTTCCCTCCTTGAAAGCATGTGCAGCCGTGCTTGCCTGCCCTCTGTGATTGTGGTCAAAGTTGCCCACTTGGTCCAGCCAGTTCTGCGCCCTTCACCCTGCTGGCCCTTGCACCGCTTGCCCTTTCCCCTTTTCCCTGCATGCCCATTCCCCTTTCCCCTGCTGCCGCCGCCTGCAGGAGTTCCTCACCCTCAGCGCTTGGGCGGACCCCACCCGGACATACGCCGGCGGCATCACCTTCACTGACGCAGCTGCCGCCCAGCCCCCGCCGTCGCCGGCGAGCGCAGCAGGGGGAGCGGCGGAGAGCGTCAAGGCGCCGGCGACGACGGCGGCGCCGTAGCACCCAGCTGACGGCTCTTACCCTTAGCTCTAGGTGCACGGACTCCCTGCACGTAACGCCCTGCATGTAAATCACCGTGCACGTAACTCTCTGCACATAACTCCTGGCATGTGAAGGGTAGAGCCCTGCATGCACGTACCTCCCTAGGCGGCGATCACACAGCTCGCTCTGCACAGCGGCTGCGGGGGCAGTGTGGCGCTGCAATCTGCAGCGCTGGACAGCGCAGCAGCAGAGCTCGCTACTGTGAAGTGCGCGCTGGCTGGCAGGCGCAGCGTCATCAAGCTCAAGCACGCAAATAAAGTAGTCAAGTACTGTACACTAACTGCGTGTTGGGGGCCACTCGAGTGGCAGTGGCTGTACTTTCCCAATTGATATGCCCTCCATCCCAGATGCTCTCCCCAATTACCCTATGCCGGGCTAGGTGACCTCTCCCCCCGCGCCCGCCCCCCCCTTCGCGGGCTCCTGTACACAAGCGCGATGCGCCTGCAGCCTCCCTCAACAGGCTGCAGGACGTGTCGGCGATGCGGCTGTGTAGCTGTATATCAGACGCGTAAAACTCATCTAACACGCAGTTTTCTTGCTGGTGATGTATACCGGCTGTAAGTGAAGGTTGGGGTTAGCTTTGTACACCTCGACTCATATTGCTTGCTGTGAGCACGACTCACAGTGTAATACAGTTGTTTGTTGGGCAGTCCTAGACTCCTAGGCCCCTTGTTGTGCGGTGTTGTTGTTGGTGGAGAACGGCATGATTATCAGCCACATAATCACTTGCGGGTGGCGGGTCGGCGCATTACTACATCTGTACAAAGCGAGTCGGAAGTTTTTGAACGCATGCGCACACAGCGCTTCACTGCACCACACAGCATCGGTGCGCATGTTGCGTCCTCAATATTGTATCGCACGTTCCACCCCCCTACCCACACGTATCATCAGGATGTCGTTTTGAATGCTTGAAATCAATAGTGTATTGCATCGGCACATGTTGTGTCCTGCTGCAGTTTCGAGTACATGCAATGCAAATCCGGGTCAGGCCGGGTGGGAGAGAAGTGCGTGCCGGTGAACCATGCGTGCATGCACATCGTCGATTTGCGTTTTACTGCTGGCAGCGATGCTCCTGTATCCCGCAGTCCAAATGCATGCCGTGATGCAGCCAAATGCTGTCGCGTCCCGTCACATCCTTCCGCGCGTTCCCTTGCGCTGTCTTTGGTTTGTGATGTATGGCCGTGCGCTGTGATGTCCGCTCGTGCGCTGCTGTCGTGTCTTGTCATGCATGTCCTGTTGCGTCGCGTCGTGCGCTGTCATGTACTCATGAGTGATGCGGTGTGCTGCCAGTGCTTGGATGGCGGGACCGCCAGGCACCAATAGGCACACGGTGGCGGCCACATGCTCGTCACGCACTTGTCACGCACAGGCTTGTCACGCACTTGCTGGTGCTTTGCGGTGGGCAGCGGAGTTGCCATGCGATGGATGATGAGTGCACATGCAAAGGTTGCATTGCAGCTGGGGGTGCGAACCGCACGGGCTAAGTTTTTTCATTTTCCGAATAATACGCATGCGGTGCACTGCGCTATCACATTCTATTCATAATCATCTGCGCCAGCTTCAGGGGAAGCTGAGTAAAGCAAGCCCAAGGGATGCATCTGCATGGCGACTCGTACACGTCTTCTGTGCATGTCGAATCGTCAATACACCTGTCAGCAGTACACCGTACTGTACTGGATGAAGCAGAACCCCGCACTTATTGGATGAAGAAGCACAAATCACAATCACTGTGCCCGATTCATGTTTGAGGCTCGGTAGGGACTTGCACGGCCCTACATGTGGCGAAGATGCGATCTGGGTCACACACGATTTCACCTGGCAGGTCATGTTGTACGCGACCGTGAAAGGCGTGAAGTACCGCACTGTACTCGTTTGTACTGCCGCCTTGCTGCCCAGCATCGTGATTGGGATGGCTTTGGTTACCGGCACTGTGTCTCATCATCTGGTTTGCCATGTGTTGATAATGTCATGGCCTGTACTGTATTATGCAACCCTGCATGATGCATGGTGCTGCATGATGCTGTTGTGTTGCGCTTGGCCCTTGTGGCCCTCTAGCATGCCACGTGCATAGCTTGGTGAACCTCTTCTGCTGGTCCCCATCTGGGGGGAGCCGTTCGGCCTACACGCTCCTGATGTAACATACCATACCATAACATAATGTGGTGGACTCAGGGTACGATTTGTTGGTGGTGGTGATCATCCGTGGTTGGTGCTTTTGCCCTGTTTAGTCGATGTTTTGTGATGCACCTGGGAGTGCAGACGATATGTGAATGTAACCAAAGTGATGTTTATGGCTTGCCATGGCAGAATGGGCAGAACGAACAATGGGCAGCAACCTGGCAGCAACCGAGAACGCAGGCATGCGGCTTGCGAACAAGGACTTGACGTTCAGTGGTGGATTGGTGAGGCGTTGGTCCGGGGCGCCAGCGTGACACCCAGGCTGACAGTGCGAGCGTGGATCTGAGCGAGGGGCTCATCCACTCACACACCCTAGCACCCTAAAACCTCAGGTAGGTTGTTGCTTTGCGATGCGATGCGCCCCAGAACCAGTCAAGGCTTCACCTGGGTCAGCTGCGCTATTCTGCGCAATTTGCGCATGTTGGTCAAGGTTCAAAGTTTAATACCAGTAAGCGTCCACCGCAGCCGCAGGGTT
Source organism: Chlamydomonas asymmetrica (assembly GCA_001662385.1). Taxonomy (NCBI): domain Eukaryota; kingdom Viridiplantae; phylum Chlorophyta; class Chlorophyceae; order Chlamydomonadales; family Chlamydomonadaceae; genus Chlamydomonas; species Chlamydomonas asymmetrica. Next base: position 3,231 of record BDDA01000924.1, on the reverse strand, counting down.
TCAGGGGATAGGGGCTGAAACCCTCAAAGCCTGAGGCCCGCACCCTTGGTTGACCACGCACTCCAGGGGATGGCAGGCTGCCAGGCCTGTACCCAAACACATGAATGCATGTGCGCACTAGGTAGCTGCCGCTGCCGACGCACACCTGACCGCCCGGCAGGGAACGCTGAGCGCTGTAGTTTGTAAGTACCACCGGATGCTGGCGGCATGGCAGTAAGCACATGTTCTGTTATGTTGCATCAACAGCGTGTCACTGGCCATAGGGCCCATGCTCCCCCCAAATGGGGACCAGGCAGGCAGGCAGGCATACGGCGGACCCGCGCCTTATTATTCCCTAGGCCATGACTTGCATGCTGCAGCGATGCGCGTGGCAGGGCACCGTGCCACCGTCACTGCCACACAACTCGTCGTTGCCCGGTCCCCCACAGCGGGCCCGCCACCGCCCGGGGAATCGGATAGGAGGGCGCAGCAACTGCCACTGTTAGCTGCTGCATGCGCCACAACCCGTGCGCTGGGACATGTCAGGGGTTGGGCAGGCACGCCACACACACGCCCAAAGCAGCGGCGCTTACTTGATCACTTGCAGTCTCCTGGATGCGTCCATGCAAGCCAGCAATGGGGGCGTCATGCAAGTGCGAGGCAATCTCGTGTAACAGTTATGCGTAATTGCGTATGCCTGTACGTTGCGCTGTGCACGAACCTGTGACCATTCCTTGCTAAACCGTAAAAAAAAATAGGGAGAATACCAGTTCTAGCACAGTTGAAATTTCAGGTGGTGGTTTTCCCATTCTTGCCAATTTGGGGAAAAAATTGAAACACTCAACCCCAGCGTCTGGGCCGATGTGTGCACGTCGGGGTGGTCAGCCGAGCGGGAGCGCCACAGCCGAGCGGGAGCGCCACAGCCGAGCGGGAGCGCCACAGGCAAAGGCGCCTCGCACACACACACACACACAGGCGGGCAGGCGCTGGCGCACAGCCGAGCGGGAGCGCCACAGGCAAAGGCGCCTCGCACACACACACACACACAGGCGGGCAGGCGCTGGCGCACAGCCGAGCGGGAGCGCCACAGGCAAAGGCGCCTCGCACACAC
>BDDA01000923.1:31575-45542 GCA_001662385.1 Chlamydomonas asymmetrica | reverse complement strand
GGAGAAGGGGGAGGAGAGGGAGGGGGTGGAGGGGAGGGCGGGGGAGGGGAGGGGGACTCTGGCAGCGGGGGGGAGGGAGGGGGAGGGGACGGCAAGGGATTCGAGGTGTTGGAGGGGGGAGGCAGCAACACGAGCGGTGGAGGCCTGCTGGTGGGAGGCGGCGATAGCGGAGACGAGCTGTTGCCCCTGCATAATTGCAAACGCAGAAACATCTGTGTCAGCAGGGTCAAACAATGACGAGCTCTGCCTAGGGTTATGCCTGCTGAAAGCAGGGATCAGCACTCAACATATTTTGCATTGCTCCAACACACCGCTCCCGGTCAGCTCAGGTTCAAGCGGGTTCAAGCCAGCAGTGGAGAGCACAACATGCATGGTGTCATGCAGCCTTTCACAGTTCAAATGCTGCCTTGCTGCCATCCTGCTGCACGCAGTTGAGCCACACCAGCATCCAACGCTCCCATCATAACTTACACAAGGGTGCTCGCCACGAACATGGGGCAGCACTCGTAGCCGTACGTCTTCTTGTCATACAGCGCATACTCCAGCTTGTGCTGGCCCTGGATGTCTCTGCAGGTGCACACCACATTGCATGCGCATACGCATATAACTCAGTTCTACGCACATCGCGTGTGCATCGCATGCGCAACTGTACATCACACAAGTCACACGACAGGGCCTGGCTGGCTTTGAGCACTTGGGTACTGCGGTTTGGACACTTGCGTCTGGCAAGCCTGCTGGCCCCGTCCGCTCTGTGAGACCTGCGGGGGTGGAGCCTACCTCCGCACGAGGGTGTGCAACTCTTTAATTCATCACATGCACTCAATTGAGCCAAGTCAGGTGAAGTTTCTTCACATGGTGTTATGGCGTAGATGCACCCGTGGATGCAGACACACTGAAACACCCATACACATCTCCGACGCCCCTCCCTGTACATGCATGCATTATACATGCCCCCTAGCGGCTCCCACCTGTTGGACAGCGCCTGCAGCGTCTTGCAGCTGCCTGCGATCCTGAAGCAGATGCGCACGCCCGCCGACAGCTGCGCGAAGGTGAGCGCCATGTTGGTGATCTTGGCGATGAAGCCGGTCTCGCCCGCCCACTCGGGCGACTCATAGTAGACCGCGCTCGTCTTGCGGCCGTTGACCGTCACGTCCTTGATGGAGCCCTGGTGGTTTTAGGGGTTTCAGGGGTTTCAGGGGTTTCAGGGGGTTTAGGGGCAGCCAGGCAGCAGCCGGGAGCATGCGTGAGGGTGTGAAGCCATGCACAGAGGGAGAGAGAGAGGATTGCATCGTCGGAGAGAGAGAGAGATTGCATCACCCAGACCTGTACAGCCACCGGCTCAGACAGTCAGATCCAGGTCACATCCGATCCGGGACAGCGCATGGAAAGGAGTGGGTGTGGAAGGCACAGACGGAGGCCCAGGACACAGCATTCAGCATGAGGATGGCACGGAGACGTGCGTGTAGCTGATCACAGCGTCTGGCCGCACCTACCTGGCAGGAGGGGTCCACGTACATCTTGAACTTGTTGACGCCCGTGTTGCAGCAGCGCACGCCCTTGGCCACGGAGCACTTGACGGGGTCGTCCAGGGGCCGCACGCTGAGCTGGAAACATGCGCTGGAGCCGCGCACGGCGTCCTCCTTGTAGCTGGCCAGCACCGACTGGAAGCTGCAGGGGGCGAGGGGAAGGGAAGGGAGGGGGGGCGGTGTCAGATCCCAACGTAGATACATGACCAGCTTCTGGGAGGAATCGAAGTTGTTTCAGGGGATTTAGGGTACAGGAACGATTCTGGTGTCGGGTTTTGCACTTAGGCTAAAAGGGTACAAACATCGATTCGCTGGTAAGGTGCGGGTGCTTCCAGGGAACCCCCAGGACGTGCCCAGAAGGCGACCATGCAGTGTCTGGTGGTGGGCTGTATGTAGCAGGAGTGTCAAAAAAAGGCGCCCGAGGGGTTATGCACTGTGATTCCCGTGGGGCCGGGGTATCAGGCGTGCGGGCGGGTAGCAGTTGTTGAAGTGGATGAGGTGTGAGGTGCTAGGTCAGCAAGGAGATCAAGGGAGGGGGGCTGCATGGGCGGGCCCATCACGCCATTTGCAGGCATGCTGGGAGTGCTCTATGTTGATGCGCTCAGTGGCCTTGAGAGGGAAGGTCGGGAGTGCAGCGTATCAAGCTAGTCCGTATGGGGTACATGAATCCGGCCCCCACTCCCACTCCCAGTGAGGATGGGCGAGCAACACAAACAAACGCTCTGCAATCAAATGTACTGCAACACACATGGAAGCTTCCCGTATGAGTCGTGTGCGGTTGTGCATGTGAGCCGAGAATGTGCAGTGGATGATGACATCAGAGCGATGTGAGTGGTGTGATGCCGGGAGCATCATGCACATGCAGCGTGCAAAGAGGCAAGAAGCAAGCCTCTGCAATGAACGCACTTCGGTGCTGCGCGCGTTGGCTGCTGCAGCGCACGCGTCGTGCCCAGCGCCCACACCTACCGTGTCTGGGTTTGGGCGCGCAGTTTGCAGCCCTCAAACGGGAAGAGCGAGCCTGTGAGGGAGCTCGCTGTGCATCCTGCGAACACACCAGCAGCGAACAGCATGGGCCATGTCATAGAGTTAGTTTGCAACCCAGCGTCACCACCCGTGCGGCTGCCTTCACACAGCGTCAGTCGGACGACCCATTCTGGGATGAGGACGTTGCAAGGTAAAAGGCACCCTGTGACAAGTTGTATGGACCTGTAAGCTGGAGGGCCTTGGGCATACCGGTTATGGTTGCTGCCAGCACCCATGCCAATGTAGGGAGCAGGTACGTTGCCATGATGGGTATGTTAGCCATGATATGGGTGTGCCGACGGCAGGCCGTTGGCCCCTCGGCCTGTCACAAGAGAACCTGGAGGCAGCACAGATGTAGGCGTATGAAGGTTTTTGGTGCCTCTACTGAGCTCACGTGGTTGCATCAATGGTGGAACAGCTGATTGGTGCAAGTGTGCCAGTGGCAATCCAATTGCAGGCGACCGTCACTAAGATAACAGTGCAAGCCAAAAACGTGCTAGGCCAGCCAGGCATGTGCGATGCACCTCAACAACGAGGGTGCCTAGTCTGAATACAGTCTAGTGCAGCAACCCAGAGGCAAGAAGAGATGTCTAGATACGCAGGGTGTCGATGACCGGATAGCAGCCTGAGAGTGAGAGTCTGTGACTTGGCGTGTGTGACGAACCTGACCGCGGAACTGTTGCAGCTGCACCCCAACGGAGGCTTCCTCACCTTATCGAGGTGTTGTTTGGCTCACAGGCAGTTGCTCTTGTCTGACTGCCGTCGGTGGGCTACTTGGTGGGTCAGCAGTGCGGGCAACTTGTCTCGCCTTGATAGTTACAGGGACAATGTGCACAAGGTATATGTCAAAATGAATTGCATTGTTGCTGCTGAGGATGACAGCCTGACTTGCATCTTGTAGCTAACCCCACATTGTCCAAGCAAGGCAAGCAGCTGCCCGCAAGCGGTTTCAAAATGCATCACCAGGGTGAAAAATACTTGAAGACCACTCGAAGCACTGTGGGAGAATTGAAAGAGTTCACACGTTATCCACGACATACGCATCACGCATCAACAAGCTTAGGGGTTGCTCCACATCACGCTTGCTGCCACACATCCGGCTGCCATTACCCAGGATCATCGCTGTCACTCTCGCTGTATTCATGATACACAGTGCGTCTGTTGGTGTTTGCTTGCAAGGGCTCGAGGCCGTCGTCGCTCTCGGACTCGGAGTCTTGGGCACCGCCTTTACCGGCATCCGGTACTTCCGTGGCTGTCGCACTGGGCTGCGGTGCGGCCGCCTCAGCATCCTCAGCCTCCGAATCGCTTGGAGGCAAGACTGCATGCATATCAGAAGCATAATACGCCGCACTGCTTACGCCCAGGCCTGCACCAGCACCAGCACCAGTATCAGGGTTTCGCAAGTGCTTGCAAGCGTTCAGCTTACGTTCAGCAGCAGAACCACGGTCCCCTTTCAGAGGAAACTCTGGAGGCCTGCAAAACACACGGAAAGTCGAGTGAATGTCAGATAGGAGAAAAGCGGCCCTGAGTCAGCCTGCACACAGTTTCAAAGATGCCGCTTACCAGACCCCAGGCATTTTTGAGAGCTCCTTTATGTGGTCGTCATATAGCACCGCTGCTACTGTGCCTGTGACCTTGACGTCTCCATCCACGACGCCCCCTTGGCTCTCCTCTAGAAGCAGGTACCCGCCGCGCCGAATCCATAGCTTTTTGTTGAATTTTGAGGGCAGAAGGCAAAGTGTTTGCTTACCGTCTGGATACTCAACCTGTAGGATCACAACACAAGCAGTTCAGGTGGTGAGCACCTGCGGGTGGGGCTGGTTGCGAAGGACGAATTGCACTATGCCCGCCGTCTGGGACAACCGTGCTGGATGGAGAATCACTTACTGCTGGAGCGCTTACCTCCACTATGTTCCCTCCTCTTGTGCCCAGCGCTCTTACTATCCTCTCACCCTCCTTCGGGGCCTGCACCTCGTGCGAAAGCCCCTGCGTCACGTGCTTACGACGGCTGCTCATCAGCTGCTGCGATGCGCAAACATACGTTGTGTGAGCGCACACAGCTCTGGAGGAAAGGTCAAGCCTTACTTCTCCTTTTGCATTCTGCGTTGTGCTTGTGTACTGTTCGTGTCCGCAAGAATCACTGACATGCAAGACGCACAAAGTTGCATCATGCTGTGTGCATGCATTGCTGTTGTCATCATGCACGGAATGGCAATATGCCGTTAGGTGGACAGCTGTAGGGTTATTGCATGCACCATGCACCATGTTGCCTAACGCACGCCGTCGCAGGCTACGGCAGCCAAGCGCTTGCCACTTCATACGTGCGGCCTAAACAGCTCAGCACCAGGCATGGAATTGAGGAAATGCCAATTCGCACGGTGGTTTGCAACGTATGCATGTGCATGTACGCAGGACGTGCTGCAGCTTCATGTCGATTGCACATTCGCTTCAGCATGCTTCGCTCAGGGCGTGAACACACGGCGTTGCTGTCCGACGACGCGGAAGCGCAGTTCAAGTGCTGGCATATCGACATGAGTGTGCAGAACCCCAAATATTATCCTCCACAAAGAACATCAACGGGTGCAGTGAAGGATGCCGAATGCAACACTTGGCAGCAGTAATCAACAGACGGGCAACAGCGGAGGACTAGGAGTGGTACGGGAGGGAGTGCTGACAGCGGGATACAATACAGCGATACAGCCATACAGCCATACTGGCTCATCCGTAGACAGTTCACCCAGCAGCCTGCTTATCACAGAGTCGACTTGAAGACCCATGATCGGCGCGTATGGACGGGACATCCTGGTGATAAGTGGCACGACAGGGGTTGAGCAAGGTGACGACTGAGGAGGGTGAGGCAATGAGGCCGCTTGCGCAGGCGGGCGTATGTGCATGCGCAGCATGACAACCAAAAAACATACTACTAGCACAATTCTGAATTCTCCTGGCAAGACACCGCACCAAAAGGCAGGCAGCACGAGGGCCTGTGCTGTGCAGAGTGTTGCTCGGCATGCTCGCCACTTGCCACTGACATGCCACCGACATCGCATAATTCGTGCCGTATGGGCCTTGTGGTCCCTCACATGGGCCGGCACGATGCTGATGCGGCTTATCTACATACACAGTGCAGCATGCACGACTATAATGTACACAAGTAAAGCGTACACAAGTTTGTATGTCCAGCCAAGGTACTGGACGTTGTGTGAAGGTGCGAGACAGTGCAAGCCCAGCACAATCAGCATTCAGCAGTCAGTTGGGGAGTTTGCATGCGGTACGGGAAGCCGGGGCCGCGATCCCACACATGAACTCATACCGGCGTGGCAGCGGCGCGCTTGCTGGCAAGGCCGTCGATGAAGCGCATCGCGCACACGTCCGCCCACGTCGCACCGGGCACGGCCGCGTAGCTGTCGTGCCCATCGTCCCCATAAGAACTACCACCAGCGCGACTATCGGTGTCAATATCACTACCGCTACCGCTACCACTACCGCTGCCGATATCACTACAAGCACCACTGTCAAGGACGCCGCTTTGGCTCGTGTCAACCTCGCGTCGCTCTTCACTCCCGCTGCTGGCCAACGGGGAAGATGACCTCGGCGGCAAACGAGACGTTGGCGGCTTCGATGAGCGGTGGGTGCGCAGCTCGGGCCAGCCCACGTGGCCGCCGCCCGCCGAGGTGATGAACGCGACGTGGGCATTGGCGGCGTCCTGTGCGCGGCGCAGGGCGGCGTGCGGCACGACGGGGTCGTCCAGCGAGGAGATGCAGAGCGTGGGGGTGGCCAGGGAGCGCAGCCGCTCCAGGCAGGTGGCGGCGTGGTAGTAGGCGTCCACATCCGGGAAGCCTGACGCAGCAGCAAGCACGCATACGCACACACACAGACACACACGGCAGCCGCCAGCTCAGCCCAGACACCTCGCCACCCTCAGGTGCAGTTCTCACCATCACGCATAACAAGTACACTGCACGGCCCCACGGAAAGCATACTGCATGGCCCCATGGGAACCAAACATTCCTAAACACACGGCAGCAGCCAGATCAGCCCAGACACGTCACAATCCTCAGGTGCAGTTTGTATCCTTACGCGCGTTCACACAATCACACTGATCGGCCCCACGGGAAGCACACGACACACACACGTGCGTGGGGCCGTACTGCCGGTGTTGTAATAATCGATATTTCGTATTTGCGCCGGCATGTCGGTTGGTATGCCAGTGCGTTGAGCCTTCACGCTTGCTAAGACTCGCGTGCCTTGCCGGTGGCTTTGTGAGCAGCAGTGACCAGCGGTTGTGGGCAACCGTACAGCAAGCCGGCCGCAGCTGCTCCATATGTTTCTGGGCGTTCAGTGATGCAACGAGTTGCAACCCGACGCTCAACATGACGTCACATGACTCACATGACTCAAGCACGTGTGCACGCTGTACGCATGCAGCCTGCTCGCTTCGTGCGTTTGCATTGTCAAGGAGGCTGACACCTTCCTGTTCCTGCCGTCAGCCAGGTGCTATTCCAACGAATGTACCGGTAGTAGGCACGACACGTCCCGGATGAAGCGGCCCCAAACTGACTAGCCGTGAACGAAGCAGCACTTGCATGCTGGAGTGGGAGATATGAGATATCAGTTACCGGAGTCCGTATCAGCCCTCCTGGCTTCATTAGCCTTCACATACGAGTGGTCGAGCGGTGTGGCTTACCAAAACACGGCGCAGTGATGGCCTCATCAAACGCCCGTACGCTCCACGCCCGCAGCCCCGCGCCGATGTCCGGCACGCGCACCGCACCGCCTGGCATGCCAGCAGCAGTATCACCGCCAGCAGCACCAGGCCACTGCATGCCACCGGACACAGCCAAATCCACACCCTCAGCGCCGCTGGCAGCACCCGCGCCGCCCTTGTCGCTCGGCTGTCCTGAACGCAAGCGGCCTCTGTGCCGATTTGCGTGCTGGTTGGCGTGCTGTGTCGTGTGACCAGACAAGACACCGGAAGCATGCTGGCCGTGGTGCTCACGATGCTGATGCTGGTATTGATGTGGGTGTGGGTGTGGGTGTTGGGGGTGGCGGTGGCGAGTGTGTGTGGGCGGGTGGAGGTGCGCGAAGGCTCCGGCCGCTACGTGGCGCCGCAGCGTACGCGTGAGGCCGCGCACGAGCGCCGCCGACCAGGCGCGCCCCAGCAGTGACCCGCTGAGCCACGCATCACACACCTGCACGCCGTACGTTATGTTATGTTATGTAACTTACGTAGGACGTGCCTTAGCTTCATGCGATTGCATATGTGCGTCAGCGTGCTTTGCTTAGGGCGTGAACACACAACATACATGTCAGTGTTGCCTCCAGTTTTTTAGGGTTTTAGGGTTTTAGGGTTTAAACCCTGTCAATCGGTGCTGGCATACTTATGTTACATCAGGAGTGTGTTGGCCACACGGCCCATGCTCCTCCCGCCACATGGGGACCAGGCAGGCAGAAGAGCACACCTGCACGTCGTAGGGGCACGCGATGCACACGGCGCCGGCGATGCGCTCGCCCAGCGGGCGCTGCTGTTGCTGCTGCTGCTGCTCAAGCCCTGCTCCTGGACCAGCGGTGCTTTCCTGCGTTGCGGACAGCGCCCCAAACGGCGTTCCCCCCTGCGGGAGGTTGTGCTGGGGGCTGTCGTGTGGGTGCTCGTCTCGCTTTGCGCGCGCTGTGTTGGAGGCGCTGGAGTCGACACCGCTGCTGCTGCCACTGCCGCCGCTGCTGCTGACACCACTGCTGCCGCTGCTGCTGCTGCTGCTGCTGCCGTCGGCGCGTGTTGTGGTGTGGGCTGGGTGCGGCAGCGCCCCCAGCAGGTTGAGCGTGACGCTGGCGCCCAGCGACCACGCGACAATGAAGATGGGGAGGTGCGGGTGGGCGGCGGCGACCGCATCCAGCCCCCGCCTGCTAGGCACGCATGAAAAACACGCAGGCAGGGCTGTATGTGACGGTCGCATGAGACACGCATTCAGTCATGCATGCATGCACAAACGCATAGGGCACGCTTGAAAGCATGCACGCGTGATTAGGTGTTTCTGGTTTGGTGTGGCGCCGCCCTGCTCCTCCCAGGACAATTGTACAGTCACGTTGACGACGAGTACCAACCGATTTAGCGATACTACGTGAGTGTGATCGCATCACAGGACGACGGCAGCAGTATTGCTACCCTGCATGCCAGTGCCATATCGGGGGAGGAGAGAGCGAGAGAGAGAGCGTCCCGCTTAAGCGGGCGCACGTGTGTGACTCGGTGTGCGTGCGTATGGCACTCACCTCAGGTCCTCAGTGAAGGCCCCGCTGTACAGCCGCGGCATCGCTATGGTCGTGCCAGGCGCGCTGCCGTGGTGGTTGAACACAATCGGCAGGAAGCCACCGGCGGACGCCATCGACGCCATCACCTGCGTACGTACAGATTGTCATACAATCCATGTCTTTTAGTATTTTACACTTGGAGCTATGCACTTGGAGCTCCTAGGTTGTTTCAATGCATTTCGAGCTTTCCCGCCGAGGCCGCGACTCTCCCCTCTAGCTGACGAGGACTGGCCTGTGTGTATCCGCTGGCGCTGCTGCCTGAGAGGCCAGGCACCAGCACAACCACGCCCCGGAGCTCCTTCGTCTGTGCAGAAGCTGAGGCACCTTGGTTTGCCGGGTCGAGCTCGGTCTGGTGAGCTGTGTCGAGGGCTATCGTGGCGCCGTCGTGCGCGTCGACATGCCAGCGTGTGTAGCGGGGAGAGCGCGTCGCGCGGCGCAGCGGCGAGAGCAGCGTTCGTATGCTGCCAGCTGCAGGATGGGGCTTGGTGTGAATGTGGTCTGCGTGCTTGAGTAGGATATCGGCGCAGATTGAGTGCACAGGGTGGCCAGGGTCGGCAGTGAGCCCAGTCGTGCCAGCGGTGCCAATTGCACGTTGCAGATGTGTAGCGCAGGCGACACGCTTGCTGCCAAGCTTCATTATGAGCAGCATGGCTAGAGCATATCGTGTATACAGACAATTGGGCAAAGCAGCAGCACGCTCCCCGTCCACAGAGCACTATCGGCTGACACAGGTTGGCCGTAGTGGCAAGTGGCAGCGGTCGGACTGGTGCCTGGTGCAGCGAAACATTGCTCACTCCAGGACCCTGGGGAATGTGAATGCCTGCTTAGGCACCACCAAGTGCTGAAGCGCACCAGACACTATCACATTTTGGATGGTCATGATGGTGCGTGCAACGCCCCCGCCAAAGGGCTGAAAAGTGATCAAGAACGACCCTATTCCAGATATTCAACACTCCGTTTGGTGTGAATCAGGCAGAAATGCAACTCTTATCAGGCCCCCACACCGCCCTTGGCGGCTCCAGCGTGCCTGCGCGCCAACCGTTGCCAGTCTTGGCACCACACGCTGCAGTGCTGCTGCCACCTAGGCAGTGCACACAGACGCCTCACCATGCCTGCTCCACAAGCACACGTGCGTCGTTCGCTCCGGAACGAAGGCGCCAAAGGCCTTGCGGCGGGCGGCAGCAGGTTGTGGCCAGAGCGGCGGCGGAGGAGCAGCGGGAGGTGCTGAGTGAAGGTACAGTGCTTTTATGCTTGGTTCTACGCGTTGGGGCGCCGCTTCCTGCCCGTGCAGTTGTGCGTTTACAAGCCGCGCCTCTTGTTGTGTGTTGCATCGTACAGAGCAACTGACGGCAGCACAGGACGAGGAGGAAGTGCAGAGTGAAGGTAGAGTGCTTGAATGTGCAGGCCTGCGTATTTGTGCACCTGTTACGTGCGCTTCTTTACTTGTCTTTAACACATGCTTGGCCTCGTGTTTGTCTCTTGCGTTGTGCTTCACACACAGAGGACCAGGCAGCCATCGCGCTGGTAGGCCTGGATGCGTTCTGCAGCAGCTTCCCAGAGCTGTCAGAGGAAGTTGTCTTCATGCTGGTCAGCAGCGTTCCTGGCCTGCTGTCCTACCCTCACGACGAGGTGCGGCACCGTGCGGTCGCGTCGTGCATGAACGATGGCCTCGCGTTGAGCAAACGTCAGCGTACTGTGCTGAGATGTGCTCCGCTCCCACGTTTCCACAAGCAAAACACGTGCCCTTGCTGCTTCTGCCGCTCAGGTGAGAGTAGAGTTGGAGGCGCTAGCGGGCGGTCTGGGCGTACCGTTGCAGTCAGCGGCAAAACTGATCGCCCGCATCCCTGAGGTCACGGACCGCCTCCCGGGAGCGCTGTCCATCAGGCTTCAGCCCTTCGCGACCGCCCTGGGCGTGCCCCTGGCGCAGTATGTGGACCTCTTGACGAGCCAGCCAAGCCTGTGGAAGATCACCAAGCCCACCATCGTCAGAGACAGGTGGGGTGGGGTGACAGTGTGACACACACGCACACCTGGAGCATCGCGGTACCTTCGTGCATGCATCACATATTGGCATGCGCCAATGCAACTGAATATACAAGTGTGCCTGCTTGTGCTGTCACAACAGCGTGTCCTGATGTTTCCATGCTCGTGTACCGTACAAGCATCTGGATGGATGGACGGGCCCGCCTCGTGCATGCACGACATGCGCCAATGCAACCGAATGAGTGTGCCTGCTTGAACTGTCACAAATGGATTGTCCTGATGTTTCCATGCTCGCGTACAAGAAAGTATCTGGAAGGATGGGCCCGCCTGCCTGCCTGCCTGTCTGCCTGCCTGCCTGTGGAGGCAAGCACAAGCGCAAGGCGTTAACTTGTGCACCTACACAGCCAATCACACACGTGTCAACCGTGTTCGCCTCTTCCTCTTCACACGCGTGCTGTGTGCGCTGCGGTGGTGCAGGCTGGACGTGTTGGCCACACGCCTGGGCACCCCGCTTCCCACGCTGGTGGGGCTGATCGTCAAGCAGCCGCTGATCTGGGTCGTGCAGCCCACCACGGTGACGGGCACGCTACAGCAGGTGGCGGACCGGCTGGGGCTGACGTATGAAGGCGCGCTGGACTTTGTGGCGCGCATGCCGGTGGTGCTGGTGCTGGAACCTAAGCTGCTACAATTCAGCGTGCAAGGTGGGAGTTACTTGTTCGTGTGGGGCCATGCAGAGTGCACGTGTGAGGATAGGGACGTGTGTTCATAAATGTTTGGTTCCCATGGGGCCATGCAGTATGCTTTCCGTGTGGCCATGCAGTGTACTTGTTATGCGTGATGATGATGATTTTACAGTCTGCTAGCACAAGGCCAAGGACTGCCCTCAAAGAGGGGACCAACACCCCAAAGACAAACAGCAAGCCCTGACAGACACGCTAACCACGGCTGGGATGCGTGATGATGATGACTGCACCTAGGGACGTGTGTGTGCATGTGGGGGGAGGGCGAGGACCGAAGCAGTGAGCTCTCCACCACCAAGCCCAAGCTGTGCATGCAGCCTGCATGCTGACACTGGGGGGCAGCCGCCGCTGTGCGGACGCCAGCTGTGCGGATGCCTGCTCACATGCACGGCTCGACAGCGCTGACGCCTTGTCACCCTGGCCATGGCCCGGTAGCTGGTTCCTTTCGGCATCTGTGCGCCTGCAGCGGCCGACGCGTTCGCAGGGCTGTGCACCTGCGCCGCTGTATTCAGCTTCAGGTGCATCCCGACCGCTGAGCACGTGTGCATGCTGCGTGCATGTGTGCATGAAGATGCGGGCGGCAACGTGCGGTGCCTGATGTAGCAATGCGCATGGCGCGCGGGCGTGCGTGCTGCACCTGCTCGTCTCTCTGTTCTTGCTGCTGCCTGACCGCGTGCTGTGTTGTTCGGTGGCTGGTGCCCTGTGCCGTGCATGTGCCATCGCGTTGCGCAGGCCTGTGCGCGACCAGCGGGCTGAGCCAGACCAAGGTGGTGGAGCTGCTGACGCGTGGGCTGGGCTTGGCGGCGCTGCCATGCGAGCTCGTGGCATCCTCCCTGGAGAAGCTGGCAGCAGACCTGCAGGTGCGGTACGCACTGGCCCGAACTGCATCGTACTGCATCGTACGTTTGTACCACACTGCATTGTACTGTACTGTGTTGTATGGTACGCGTAACGCCTCATAGCGTACTGCATTGTACCGCTCAAGAAAATGCCTTCCGCGATGATGCATTGCGGTGCGGTGTGTGCATCGCTTGGCTGGTGCAGGTGTCTATCGAGGACGTCGCTGACATGCTCATCAAGCAGCCCCTCATGATGTGCGCCCAGGTGGGGTGCAGGGATCGGGGGGGAGGTCGGGGGTCGGGGGGGTTGCGGCCAGGAGGCGGCGTGAAGTGGGCAGCAAGCCTGCCGGGGCCCCGACACGCGGTTGGCATACCGTCGCCGTTAGGCAACGGCTGCGGCGGTTGGCATTAGCGATTGACATACATGATTGGCGTATCCAATCACGGATAGCGAACATCTTCTGTATGTGGAAATGGCAATTCTCACACTGGGACACCGATCGCCTGGGACACCCCCTCGGGACACCCCTGACGAGATAAATGGCACCTGCTGATCCGCCTCAAGCATGTTGCGCGCACGTAAGAGGTACCAGCACTAAGGATTACACCGGCAGCCCAATACAGCCCAGAATCCGCCCACATATGGGCACCAACTGTTAGGCGAGTGGGTTATGTTGGTAGAGTTGAATCTGAACTTGAGTCTGAAATGGATGGGGGGGGTGATGCAATTCTGAATACACCTGAACTTGAATCTAAAATTCTGAGTACACCTGTCTGGAACCGCTTTGCCCCGCACCGTACCCCGCAGCCCTCGTCAATCGCGCGTGCGCTGGAGATGCTCTGCTCTGCGCTCAACGTGGACCAGGCAGCCGCGCTGCGTGTGCTGACGGAGCAGCCGGTGCTGCTGTACGACACCAGCGTGGACACGCTCATGGCGCGCCTGCAGGCGCTGGGGCCACTCATGAACGCTACCCAGGTGAGGGATAGCACCTCCCTCATCCAATGATATGCCCTGCATGGCAGCATGAGCATGTGGGATAAGTCATCAGTACAGCAGCGCAGCACGGTGCAGTACAAGTGCAGCATGGCAGGAGCTCGCAATCCTTCTTCTATTGCTGCACGTTGCCCGTGCAACACAAGCGCGAGCGATGGGCCGTGTCACAGGCGGGCGCCATCTGGTGCGCTCCCTGCGCTTGTCCGGCCTCGGGTCCCGACAGTCAGTGACGTCCCTCCACATCCCTGCTATCGTGGCGATATGGATCCCTTGTGTCCCTTGCGTCCCTTCACATTGTACCATGTTATACTCCGCAACGTACCGCGCAAATGTACGACGCAACGTACCATGCAACGTACCGCATTGTACTGCAGGAGGAGGCGCTGGCCGCCGCGCTGCGCCAGCCCGCGCTGCTGGTGCTGCCGCCAGCCACGCTGCGCTCCGCCATCTCCATGCTGGGCGCGCAGACGGGCGCGCCGCTGGCCGACTGCCTGGCGGCCTTCCTGGACGCACCCGGGCCGTACGTGCTCATGAGCTTCATGGACGGCGTGGTGGA
>BDDA01000923.1:0-30591 GCA_001662385.1 Chlamydomonas asymmetrica | reverse complement strand
TCGGGGGGGGGGGGGGATATGCACATTCTCAGCCAAACTGCACGCTGGAAAAAGTGCAAGTCAGCTACCCTGTTGTAGCACTGGACAGGTGGCAGGCTGGCAAAGCCAACACCAGAGGAACGCAAGTCAGCTATTGACGTTGCAACTTGCAACACTCTTGCAGCAACGTTTCGCGCAACGGCATCGCAGCCACTGGGCGCACCCGGCACACCAGGCACTATGGCGCCTTCACTTGTAACAACATAACGTGATTACTGTATCATCGAATGCAGGTGAACGGCGACCTCGTGACGGAGCTGCTGACGAAGCAGCCGGCCCTCCTGGAGCTCACGGCCAACACCGTCAAGGCGCGCCTCGAGTCGGTCTGTGCGCTGCTGGGCGTGCCGCTCGAGATCGCGACGCAGCTCGCCATCAAGCACGCCGCGCTGCTGGCCATCCCGCCCAACGCCACCATCACGCGCGCCAAGAACCTGAGCGCCGCGCTGCGCGTGCCGATGCAGGTGGCGGGCACGCTGATGGCGAAAGAGCCCACGATCCTGGGCGTGGCAGCGCACGGCGCGGCCGAGCTGCAGCCCCGCGCGGAGGCGGTGGCGGAGGTGGTGTCGGCGTACGAGTTCTACACGGTAGACTGGCTGCAGCGGCAGCTCAAGGCGACGCAGCCGGCGCAGGCCCGCAGCTTCTCATCCATGCACCGCTGAGCTCTGAAGCTGGTATGCTGACGGCTTCAGCAAGGGACCGGGGGGCGAGGCCACGGGCACGCAGCGGCGCACCCGTCAGTCTGTTGGGGCAATGCCTTGCCAATTGAACTGCCGTGGCCGAGGTCGCACGCAGGTTCATTGAGCTTCGGCCTCGACTGCGCACCGCCTGCATGTCATTCCAGCGGCCTGTGTTTCTTTGTGCCTGTGCGGTTGCTGCATGGTTGGTAGCCTTTGGCGGTTCCGCCAGTGCAGTGCCACACTGTCGAACACCACGGCCTGTACGTTGCCCCGCAGGGCGCAACTACTGGTAGCTGAGTTGAGTCTGTCTGGTGTGTGGCTGACGGGCTGTCATGGGAGAAGCTCTTCCTCTCATCAGGAATCGCTGAGGTGCTCGGTAGCGACCAGGGGTGCATGCGTGCATGCATGTGCGTGGGGGCTGGGTGTAATTTGTTATGCACAGCCTGAGCCACACTGCACGTCTGGCGTTGAGTTGCTCAGCAGCCTCCGCTGCTCAGTTTGCGGTTTCATGGTTATGCGTTGACGGTGGTGCTGTCTGGATCAGCATGTTGCAAACTAGAGCATTGCCAGCAGCAGTGACCAACTGGCTGCTGACGGGCGAGGCAGACCAACTGGAGCCAGCCAGCTACTACCCTTTGCGTAGCGGTCCAAATGGCTGTGTCCACAACAAGGCCTCATGCTTTGTGCCAGGCACTGCCGGGCACACACGGCGCCGGCTTGAGCTCGGGCTGAATTCTTAACACACGCATGTCGGGCTGAATTTTAACGCACGCAGGTCTGATTGTCATTCCGTGATCAGGTTCAGCTCTGACATCCAGATTGGCATCCATATTGCAATATGTAAAGTTCACCAGTTTCATGCTCGCAAGCCCCGTACTAATCAGAAGGGCCCAGGCTATTTGTACCCCCTGCAAAAATGTGCTGCCACACGCAACGCGAAGTCAGGCAGAGCAGTACCGTATCCGTATGGAAACAGCGCTGAGGCATGACGTGGTACCGCTGACACATCGCACGAAAGAAGCAGTCAGTCACATAGCCAGGGCTCGCACCATCATCCCCCCGCCAACAACATACTAGGCACCTGAGACCTCCCAACCTAGCGATCATTATGCTTGCCCGCCTGAGCTGTGCCACAGCGCCTGATCAACCATGCGGTCTTGTGAGCGTTCATGCGGGGCCGCTGCATGCATCAATCGCTACGCTCGTCAGGTACTGCAGGATAGTACCGCCACAGCTAGGACGGGCTGACGAGTGACGGCAGCACAACGCACACAGCCTTCCGTGTGAGTGCACTTCAGCGGGAGCGCCAGGTGCGCTGGAATGCGTGCTCAGCAGGCTCACGTTCATGTTGTGCTCAGTCCGAATGTTGGTTGGCTGGCGCGCCGGGCTGACTGCTCGCCCATCGTGCACTGCTGCGGTCCATCTACGTTCGCCCAGGCGGTGCCACTCTCAACCTGTCCACGCTCCTCCTGTTGCTTCCAAAAGCCCCGCATCCAGCTGTAGCCGGGACTCCTGCGCCATGCTGTATGCTGTTCCAAATTGGCTGATCCCAGCGGAACTGACACCAGCAGCCATTGGCAGCGGCTGTGGTGGTGACTCCCGCAGCTAGCCCCACCACACACAGCATCCTGCAGTGGCTCGCGCATGCTGCCTGCCGGCACCACGCGCGTGGGTCACGCTCGGCCGCAGGTGACCCAGATAAAGCGTGACCCAGATCGAGCGTGACTCAGATCAGCTGGAGCTGGTCTCGGCCACCATGAGCGGCTCCAGCTTGCGCAGCTCGTTGTACAGCAGCTGCGCCTCGCGCGGCGCCGACACCTTGCCCGTAAGCAGGTCCGCGGGGGTAACGTTCTTGCCGTACGCATTCTCCAGGTCGTCCTTATCAGGCTCCACGCTTGTCCCTGTGAGCACACGTGACACAGGCGACACAACGGGTCACGATACCGATGATGACGTGGATGGTTATACCAGTTATGGTTGTACCGGTACCGTTGACAATGCAATCTGGGTGCTGATACGGACAATAGCTTTTCATTTCCGCACCACCCGGAGTCGCAGACAAATCGGAACAACATATCAGTTGACCGCATCAAGCACGGCGCGAAAGCAAATACAAGTGAGGTGCAAGGACATAGCACCCATAAACTTTGGAATGGCCAAACGTCACGGACGCCAGCAGGTAAGTTGGCATGGCCTTCAACATCGCTGTTTTCGGTGCTCGTTGTTCGTAGCTTATCAGTACCCGGGGGAGGGGAGGGCAGGTGCAGGTGGTGCATGCACACAGCAGGGTCATGGCCGTGCAAGCACGCGAGTGCGTTCAGCGTGTCATGGGCCCCATGAGTTCGCATGTGATTGGCGTGCCGCAGCAGGCCTAGTGCTCTGGGCGCGTGGGAGTGCCAAGCCGTGGCATGGCACGCGCCGTACCCCAAACGCGTAATCCTTCATCCTTAATCTCTAAGCTTTTCCTTCTCATAGTCATACGCATTCAGTGCCTGGGCGGGCATGCGGGTCCAGCAAGGCCAAGCACTGGGCAGACCAAACTCTGGCCAAACCCAACACCTGACGACCCTGATAGCAGCGTTTGTGAGTGTTCAGAGTTATTTGGTTCCCGCGGGGCCATGCAGTGTGCTTCCCGTGGGGCCGTGCAGTGCATGCGTATGCGTGATGTTTGTTTGTGTGCGGGTGTGCGCGTGTGATGCATGAGCCATGTTCCACAAGCATATGTACTGTACGTGCATGCTGGACTGAACTACGATGCGAACTGTTGCCATGACCATTCCTGCGCAAATGTCACGCGTTCATGTCCCAAATCAGTCCTATCAAACGTATTTCCCGCCATGCGCACCTTGCACAGACGCATCCAGCAGCACACCCCTGTACCAAGAAAGGAATGCACAAGCGCAACAACTCAATTGAGATTACCATGTGCATGATTGCTGGATTGGTTGATTGACTTGACATCCGGTGGCAGAGCTAGTGGCCTTCAAGGACATGACGTGCGAGCGACACCAGCGACTAGCAAGGCGCGTGTGTGCAGCCATGCAGACTCACTTTGTGAAGGTGAAGGCGCGCGTCTGCACGCCGTGCTGGTCGTCTTTCTGGAGGTTCGACGTGTTGAGCGCAACGTTCTTGTCCATTTTGTCCCCCAAGTTCACACCGAAGTCCAGGCCCAGTTTCTGCAAGCACGGATGCACGACAGCGCCGATATGCTTGACTGTCTGCAGTATCAGCATATGCCACTCTGAACGAAGAAACGAAGTGCAGCATAAATGAGCATAGGCAATCGCCTGCTCCCCTCCTGTGGCCGGTGTGGGGGCTGGTAAGGGAAGAGCTGAATGGCACTCACCATCGCACGCTTGTCCTGTGGAAACCAGGGATCAGAGAAGCAGTTGCAAGCACACAGTTGCTCAGCAGGGCAGGCAGCGTCTTGAAGATGTGTCGACGCGCTGATGGAAGCACGGAACATAGCGAGTTGGCAATTGTGCTTTGAAAGGCACAGCAACCGTAACTGCTAACCTTGGTGAAGGCCTGGATATCAGCGTCGTTTGCAAGGACAACAAAAGTATGCTGCTCACTCCAGCCCAGCACAGCACCAACGCTGAAACCCTCCACCTTGACCGGCAGCGGTGCTGACCTGAAGACAGCAATCGTGCACGCAAAGCAGACAGGGTGTTTGCCAAGACCAGTGCCTGCCAGGCAAGCAAGTTTGCATCAGCGTATGAGCGGTGTAGCGTATTGGACCGTTCCTTCACGCGTGGACCGTTCCTTCACGCGATGCTCACCAGCCAGAGGGACTGTTGTCAAGACGGGCAACGACAAGCCCATAGCCCTGAGTGAGCGACACACCAAAGCCAACCTGCAAGAAGGAGCAATCCAGGCAGGTTGATATCACGCTCGTAGCTGACCACGTCCAATACAAACAATCATTCGTCACGGTTGACGCGTGACGGAACCTGCGCAACGCGTGCACCCCACCTTGGAGGTGTTCATGGCCAGAAGACCTTTGCAGCCTTTAAGCACCGCTCCTGGAAGCTTGTTCTGTTCTTGCAATGTGCGCAGTGTGTCCACCGCGTCCAGAATGGAAATCAGCAGAGGGTTCTTTTTGTAGTCAAGCGTCCGTGGCCTGTCCTTGCCGCCGAGCTCACGAAGCATCTCCAGCTCCAAGTTGAGAGACTTGGGCTCCTCAGGGTGTGTGTTACCCTCATCATTTTGGCCAGCCATGATTCTACTTGCAGGGAGCGCAGACAAGGGTGTGTCAGATGCTGATGATGGAGTGGGCGGGGTGCAATGGGATAACTATACTGTGAGCAGAGTATGGTGTGTCAGGCTTTCTCAGACCATACTGTGGCCATCAACTAGTGGAGAGTCCCTCTATTGGCCTGCAGGGATGCGGTAGGTGCGCGTCGCATACTCGCATGCACAGTTGACATGCACGCATGGGGCCGCCCCGGCCAGCGGCAAGCTTAGGAGAAGATTGCAGAACACAAAAAGCCACGTGTTGACACTTGAAGGTGTATTTTCCTTGCTGTAGTTGAAGCCAGGCTGGTGTGGGTGACAAGCAGCCATGGCTCACCAATTGCTCGGGCACTGCCACGTCAAGCTGGAGGGCACTCTCTCCAAGCAGTCAGCCCGGCAGCCGGTTAGCGCTTACGCTCGCGACCAGCTGCGCAGCGGCCTTCACTTCAGGACTGGCTCTCGCAACAACTGGAACTCCTGCTTGCCAGCCGCCCAGCCTCAGCAGCAGCTGGCCAACAGGGTCCTGCGCGTGCAGACGCGCGCTGCAGTTTCAGAGGAAGCTGTTAGCGCGAACGGTGCGCATCTTCCGCGGCCACAGGAGCTGAGCACGGCTGCGGTGCACGCAGGCAAGTAAAGCTGGGTGCAGTTCCGTCACATTACCCTGAGGGTGGGAAGCTGTCTTAAGTGCTGGAACTCGTTTTGGGTCAACAGTAGGTAGCTTTTGCGCCTGTCAGTGCACAAGCAATTCTCTCTGCCCCAAGAGAGCAAGGGGCAGGTGGCCGCCAGCCCGACCTTATCACGCGCGTGCTGAACTGTCTGCGACTTGTCCAGCCAAGCACCCAAGGCTGGAATGATCGGTTTTCTCTTCACTGATACTCAATACCTTGCGCCTCAACCCTGCAGGCGAGCGGACCAACCGCATGCGCACGTCGGACGCGCTGACGACACCCATCGTGCAGACTTCGACCTACCACTTTCAAAACACAGCCGACCTGATCGAGTACCAGGAGGGCAGGTACAAGTCTTATGAGTATGGCCGCTACGGCAACCCTACCACGCAGGCGTGCGAGGACAAAATCCGTGCGCTGGAGGGGGCAGAGGACTGTTTGATTTCAGCCTCCGGCATGAACGCAGTGACCAGCATGCTGCTGTCACTGATCCCCCAGGGCGGGCACATCGTCACCACATCAGACTGCTACTGGCGCACTCGTCAGTTTATGATGAACTTTCTGCCCAAAATGTCCATCGGTGTGTCGGTGATCGCGCCGAACGACCTGGTGGCGCTCAAGGCAGCGCTTGAGCAGCACAAAGTGACGCTCTTCTTCTCCGAGTCACCCACCAACCCTTATCTCCGCTGCGTGGACGTGGAGGCCATCTGCAAGCTCTGCCACGCTCACGGTGCGTTCGTGTGCATAGACTCGACCTTCGCTACCCCCGTCAACCAGCAGTCGCTCAGCATCGGGGCAGACCTGGTGCTGCACTCCGCCACCAAGTACCTGGGTGGGCACAACGACGTGCTGGCAGGAGCCCTGGTGGGCAAGACGGAGCTGGTGGCCAAGGTGCGCGAGTTCCACCACATCATGGGTGGCGTCGTGGACCCGCACGCCGCTTACCTGCTGCTGCGTGGTATGAAGACCCTGCAGCTGCGCGTGGAGCACCAAAACAAGGCGGCCTTGGAAATTGCCAAGAGGTCAGTGTGTGCAGCTTTGCGGCTTTGTCTTGTGACTGGTTTGTGCTGTGGCCCACCGCGCTGTCAGTACGTCTCAGCAAGCTGCAGCTGTCGCACCAGGATGGAAGTGATTAACTTGGTCGGTCGCACACTTGAAGGCACACGCGTAGCAGCAGTATACGCTGAGCCAGCAGCTTTTTTGCAGGCACTTGTGTTCGAGCTGGTTGTGTGCACGCGCTGCTTGCTGTTGGCGCAGGCTGGAGAAGCACCCGAAGATAGACCGTGTCTGGTACCCTGGGCTTCCCAGCCACCCTGACCACGAGATTGCCAAGCGCCAGATGACGGGCTTCGGCGGTGTGGTCAGCTTTGAGGTGCGCGGCGGGCTGTGGGAGTGCGTCAAGTTCATCGACAACGTCAAGCTGCCGTACATCGCGCCCTCGCTGGGCGGTGTCGAGAGCTTGATCGAGATGCCAGCCGTGCAGTCGTACTGGGGCTTCGGGCCTGAGAAGCGTGCTGAGATTGGCATCAAGGAGAACCTCATCCGCTTCAGCCTGGGTATCGAGGGTATTGAGGACATCTGGGCGGACCTCGACCAGGCGCTTGCGTTTGTGCCGTAAGCGGCGCCACGCGCTTTGCAGGAGCAGCAGCAGCAGCAGTGGTGCGCAGGGAGCAGCCAGGAGTGAGAGAGAGAGCGCCAGACCCTGGGGCCAGTAGCTACCGCAGTAGCAGCAAACCTCACTGAACACTTTTGAGAGGTGCAAGGCGCAGCTCGATTAAAGCTTTGCCTTAGGTGCGAGCTCGCAGTTGCAACCCCACCTACCTAGTTGTCATTAATCCATCCACCCACCCCCTGCCATTTCCCCTTCCCTGACTTGCGTGCCAGTTAGTGACGCCATGCAACTGCAGTCCCGCAAGTGATCTGCCCCGCATGCTCACCACATGCCAGCCGCCTGCGTTGGTCGCATTGCGTGCGTATTGCTGCCGCGTTTGCAGCACACCAGCATCTCTGGCATAGCGTTGGCAAAAGTTTCCGCAGCACATGCGCACGCACGTTCCGACGCGCACCTCTTTGCTTGTTTCATGTTTGGACCCTGTGGTCGGACCGTTGATTCACACCGAGCTTGACAACAATCAAACCAATCAATACATATTGTATGCTTCGGACCCCAATGCTGTGCTTGTGCTCCGGTCGGTCACCCGCGTGTTTGGTTAACCATCGTGGTCCCCTGGTCTCGGCCGCCGGCATGGCTGCATTCTTTCAGCCCTCACTCGAGCACCGCTTAAGGGCCCCCCCAGAACCGCTTGAGAACTTGCACATGCGACGATGCTGTACGCTGTGGACTCTCTTGGTGCATGGCTCGGTGTGGTGGTCGTTGATGTGCCCCCTGTGAGGCTCCCCACAACGGCATACCCGGCCCCCTGAGGCCACCCCCAACACATACATGGGGTTGGTGTGGTGGGCACTCCAGGGACACCCTCCCCCCAAACCCCTGGAGCCTGTCCTTGCACTTCAACCTGTCCCATGGCAATGTGCTTGCCCTACTCAAGCACACCTGTGCTTGTGTGGGCATATGTAATGAAACTATCAAAATTCTGCACAGCCCCTTCCCACGCCCATAGCAGTACAGCGGCTTGCTGCTGGTCTTGCTGCTGCTGCAGCACTGCCAGGTCCTGGTTCCATATGACCCGGGTCAAGCGGGTGCAAACTGCCACGCGGACAGAGTGTAATTTGGCTTTGCCGTAGCGGTACAGTTGGTGAGGCATGGGGTGCCTGATATGTGTAATTGGTGTGCACTGCAGTGTGCACTATGCAGCCAGGGTACCGCATGGCTCCCTGGCGACACCAAGTGTCTGGCCATGGGAAGAAAGTGTGAGTGCACCGCGCAGCTGTGCCAAGCATTGAGCAAATAAATGAACACGAACAATAGCGAAGGTGCGCATGGACTGGCGCGTGCCAGGCACACAGGCGCACTGACACGCATATAAAACGCAGGCTAGGTAGGGTACAGGTACAGGTGCAAGTGCGTAGGTGAGGACCGCTTGCGAGAACACCAGCTCATGGGGAGGCATAGCGTCCTGCCTTGTTAGCGGTGCTCCGTGCCATGCTTGTCGTGCTTCTCGTGGGTTGGGTGGTCAGACGGCACGTGGTGGCCAGGCTGCGTGTCAGGAATGGTTTGGCAGACATGCAGCCTCAGGCAAGCCAGTTACAAAGCAGAGCTGTGCCAGAACATCAACCTCCGTGACTGATTTCTTGAAGCACAGGTGAGCCAAACTCACCGGCTTGTTTTTGTCGGAGATTGGTGCGAACCGGTCCCAACCCTCTGAAGCTATCCGCTTGGCACGATCCTCCTCACTGCAAAGCACGGTATCACACCGCAGAAAGTAGGGTTTAGGGCTAATGCCTGCTGCTATACGGCTCTCAAACTATCGACTGAGAAAACCGGCCTGCTGACAGGGACGCGCAGTGGCATGGTTTGAGCGCTGCAACATGCACCACGCTCACCGCTTCTTCCTGATGATCTCCAGCCGCTCTAGGTCCTTCCTTATCTGCTCCTCTGTCCGGACAACAGGCTCTGGGTCCCTGCAAGCACCGGTTGCGAAGCCAGAAGCATTCATTTTGACCTCCCTTTCTGTTCTAGCGTGGGCTCCGGGCTGCACAAACTCACAGCAGATCGTATGAGATCTGGCAGGCAGTCAGTGGCAAGTACCAAGCTTACTTCTTGCGAGGTGGCGCAGCTTTCAAGTACTCGGGCGTGGGGTCGTCGCTGTCATCGCTATCGTCGTCGTCATCGTCATCGTCGTCACTGTCGCTGGGAGGCAATTCCCCAACCTTCTTACTCTGACCAGCTGCCTGCTTTTCAGGCTTGGCCTCTGCCTTATCAGCTGGCTTATCACCTGACTCGGCTTTCTTGTCGGCTGGTTTCTCCTCCTCCTCTTCCTCAGAGTCACTTGGCGGCATCAAGCCAACAGTGGAGCTCTGGCCACCTGCAGGAGCAGTTGTGGCATCGCTTTGCATACGTGAATACATAGTGCATGCAAGGTTGTGAGGGTGTGGAGTGCAAGTTCTTCCAGGGCAGTAGGGGACTTCTTCCTGTTTGCTGCTGCAAACACGCTTGCAGCCGTGCAGCCTGTCCTCAGCTGCAGATCTGAGAAAGAACGAAGAAGTTTGATACCAGTCTGCGCACGCTGCAGGTTGTGGGGTCACCCAGCAGCACATAGATCCAACAAGCGCGCTGCCAGGTCTGTGCGCCCCCAAAGCATGTCCTCTCACCGGGGCGGCGCTGCTGCACCTCATCTTCTGAACCTTCTTCGGAGCCCTCCTCTGCTCCAGGCTTTGGGGGCCCCCTACGCCCACCCTTGTAGCCATATTTGCCGCCCTTAGACTTGCCCATGACTGTACGCCTACAACTAGCTCGTTCCCTCACTGACCGAACAGTCTGAACTCAACCAGCAAAGGTACGCGAAGTTCGAGCAGTTTCGCGGTTCGAGTTACACGACTGCGCGGCGAGAGCGGTAACACAAATGGGAACCCCAGGCCCTACGAACCATGCAAGCCAAAGCATTCTCCCTACTGGTGGCCCTGGGTGGGGAAGAGGGCCCACACAGCGCCATACTACACAGAAACTGCGTTGCTCACAAGGGTTCTGAAGTTTGCCTCTTGTAGCTCAATAGATTTTGCGACAACACCCGTTGTGGCTGGCAACAGGGCCATGCAGGTGCTTAACTCACGCCAGCTGCGAACAAGTGGTTTGACAAGGCGACAAACAAGACAACCTGTGGTTGCGCCTGTTAGCATTTTGCATTCGCCTGGGAGCGGCAGCAGCAGCAGCAGCAGTGGACGGCCAAATGTGGATGCAAACTGCTTGCATCCGCGCCGGCAGGCGTGCCTGCAGCAACGGTGGCAGCAGCAGCAGCAGCAGCACCTTGGCCAGCGCTGCCAGCTTGTTGTAGCTCACTCGACGGCCCTTGAGCCCACATCAACCGTCAGCGTGAACAACGAGGAACTCGACTGCAGCTATTTCGCCAGTTCGGCCATCCTGTATGCGTTCGACTTTGCCCGTGTGTCCGAGACGTACGAGGTGCATGCATGGATGCTGCTTCTTGGGCTGCTGCGTCAGGAAAAGAGCACAGCTGCCAGCGTCCTGCGTGATCTGGGCCTCACGGACCTCTACGGTGCCTGGCACGAGGTGCTGTGGGCTCTCCATGTTGCTGACGGCCTCACAAAGCGTGCGTTCCAGCCGCAACTGTCCTTCTCCGACCTCGCTTTCCGCGTCATCCTGACCTCCCAAGAGTTCGCTGTGGCGCACAGCAAGGATAAAGTCAACTCAGAAGACCTGCTCATGGCGCTCGCAGCGGGCGACGTGCTGGTGGGGCTGTTCCCTGACCTGCCGGTTGGCTTCGAGAAGGTTCGCAAGGCAGTGGAGAAGAGGACTGGGCGCAAGTACTACCTTCCCGGCGATCCTGATGATGAGCCTGGCGCGGCGGCGAAGTCATCCGATAGCGTGGACTTCTTGTAGCCTATCAGCTCAGTATGGGCTGATTGTATGAGCATAGCTGCTTTGGGGAGCTGCATAGTACATATGCCTCCTTCTAGGTTTATGTTGCCCACATACGGTCTTGTTGCACTTGCGGCCACAACTGCCACGCGCACGCCTCGAACAAATTAGTACGCGACTCACATGCGTATTACAGAATGCGCTTCAAGCGCCAACAATGCTCAACCAATGTGCTTTCAGCACTATGCATACGATGTGTAACAGGGTAACAACAAGCGTGCCGGGTGCAGAACGCTGGCAGAGTGGTCACTGGTGTGTCACCTAAACCATGGTGCTCAACCAAGCTGTTGTTATCAATACACTTTCCCCAACAGAAATTGTACAAAGAGGCCCTCAGGATGCAAACTGCGTCGACGATGGCAAGAACGCTGGGTCAGCGAGCAACCCTCATTTCGTGCCGTGCTTTGCCTTCATACTGTTGACATAGTCAATATATGCCTGCGACAACAACAGCCCACAGAGTTACCATGTGCACAACGCAGGCACTGCCTTGCAAATGCTTGCACATAACCTTCTTGATCTGCTCGTGCTTACCTGCTTAGCTGCGTCCTGGGTCATCCCCTTCTTGCCATCCCAAGCAAACCACTTTGCACGACCTGTGGGGTCGAAAATGTTAGGGCACGAGGTGCTGCAGTCGCCCACGGTGGCCTGCTTGTAGAGGGCGTAAATTTGCAGGCGCTCATCGTTTGACAGCGTGTCCGGCAGCTGCTCCGCGGCAACCTTGGCAGCGGCCTCAAAGTCCTCTTGCAGACCCATAGTTGAGCTTGGTTGAAGTGTTGTGGGAGGGAGAGGAGTGTGGTAAGGTATGGAAAGGCACGTGCGCAGCTGCTGGGCTATGTATTGCTATGGGGATTGGGGCCAGACCGAGGCACCTGAATGCTTTTGTACCTGGATGTTGACAGCTGTGTCAATGGAAAGCAGTCTGCATCTGCATGGTTGTGAAGTGGATGTCCAGTTCGGTACAGGTGCATCACCTCTTGACCTCCATGCAGGCGCTCAGCTCCCTAACCTATCCTGTCCCTTGCCAAACCCTTCAGTGCCAGCCCAACACGCCCAAGGCTATGGGATGTGCAGTCGCGGCTGAACTGCTGTACCGCACTACAAACAGTTACCGGTGTGTAATCTGCACCGCCGCTCGTCGCGGCTTGACCAGCCTAGTGTGCAGCCGTAAACGGTTAGCCCCATGGACAATGCTGCGCCGCATGCCACACCGCTCCGCACGCTGTTGGGTCTGGACGCCCCGGGAGGGTACGCATGCACTTGAATGTGTTATCATTGGATAGGTGGCAAGGCTGGCAGTTAAACTGAGAAGCAACCACAAAAGCCTGCTCCCATGTATAGTGCATGCATAATCCCCCTTGCGTGCGCCCGCATGCGCACAAGGGCAGCGCAGTACGATTCAGCAGTACTGGTATTGCAGGTACAGCAGCACACAGTCCGCGTCGCTCCTACGGCATGTGACGCTCTGCTGAGGCCGGAACAACCCCATGCGGAGTTACCGTACCAAATAACTGTGGCGACATTTTGCCCCGAAAGCCAGCATGCTTTCGCGCTGCACGCGCAGCGCATGCGCCACACAACCGTGCTGCATGCAGGATCGCAAGCTGCCTTTGCATGACAACAACCATACTACACATGTTTCTGGCGCGTACCGGGTGCGGGTGCAAGCGGGGACGAGGCGCTGCAGCAAGCTACATAGCAATAGTGCCTATCCCAGTTTCATCAAACAAACCCGGAAGAGAGAATGAAGAGCATAAAAGCTCCCAGCGGGACACTCTGTGCTTGCGTAAGAGCACCGCAGAACCCCGCTGTCAAACAGGCACGCAAGCACCAAGGCGGAGCGCGCTGCTGTTCTCTTGCTTGCGTTCTTGTAACTACCACTGTGTGTACCGGCAAGGTGCCGCAGGCAGTGTCATTGCACAACGCAGCTGCCTGCAGCACCGGGATGTTGGGCGACACCCGCACTCGTATGCATATACGGCACATGCTTTGTGCCTTGCATTAAACGTGCCTCCACACTGCCTCCGCAAGGTGCAGCATTGAATAGGTGGCAAGCTGGAAACGCTGTGCTCCGCAAGGTGTGAGAAGCATTAGGACGTGCAGCCACCCACGCCATCATGATGCGCGTATCAGAACGATTTGTGCAATGCCATTGCACGAACAACCCAGCCGCCTGTAGCACCGGTATGGTGGGTGGCGTCCGTATGCGTATGTGTTGCGGTAAGCGTGATCCCCGCCGTGTCCACAAGGCATGAGGGGCCTCTGGGAGCGCAATCCCTCATGCCATCATGCTTGTATAGTCCACTATCGTGCTGTGTACTGTGCCATTGTCTGAGCCAGCTGCATGCAGCACAGGTACGGTGGGTGGCGTCTGCACACGCGCGTGTTGCGGTAAGCGTGCCCACCGCTGGCTGTGCAAGGCATGGGGCCTCTGAGTCTGATAGCACCACTCCCCATGCAAGTATTCGTGTACAGTCTATCCAGGTGTGTAGCGTAACATGTTCAGGGTGCACCTATGAGCCTATCAACCCCACATGAGACATTAATGGAGTTGCGGCGAGCGAGGATACAACGGATTGCATGCAGCGAGCTGTGTTTTGGTGTAAAGCATGCCGGGAACATGGAGGTGGGCGTGAACATGGAGGTGGTGGGTGCCCAGGGGGGATGGCAAACGTCTTGTCAACCTGTCCTACGGCTGTGAATTTCAACCTGGGAATCGCGCTGCCGTCATGCTTGATAAATTTGCACAATGATATCTACCTCTGCACCCCTCCACAAATGGAGCCGGAACCCCCCCCCCTCATGCTTGAAATGCTTGTGTGCGCCTTCATCTCAAAGGGCAGCAGCAGCATTAGCAGACGATACCTGATGAAAGCACGGACACTGGCGGCCAGCCCATGCATGCATGTTCATGCGCGTGCCGACCTCCACCGACCGAGCTAAGCGCGTGCGTACAGCCGCCCCCGGATCCCTGCGGGAGGAAGTTGACTATGTAGGCAAAACTGAAAAATACACACTGGCAGTCAGCATGTACAGCAGCAGCAACGCACTGAGAGCAATTGGTTCGAGCGGTTAGCCACGCACACACCACTCGCCATGCAAAGCGGTCCAGGCAGGGGCGCGCCAGGTTACCAGGTATACATGACGAATACGGTAGCAGCATGATATGACTGGCAGCGCGCCCGCAGGGCCCTGACCGTTCAGCCCTGCCTGTGGCTGCTTGTAGCAGGTTAGCTGTGAGTTGACAGCCCAGCATGCAAATGCATTCCACTCGAGCTGCTGATCGGTGCTGCCAGACCAGACCCCCGTTGCAGGGAGGAAAGATGGTTAAGCACGGTGGGATAAAGGAGCGGGCGAGTTTGGCAGGGGAGGAAGGTCAGGCAGTCACCGCACAGAGCAGCGACGAGAACTGACAGCGACGACAACATGAGACCATGTCCTGTGAAGCCCTGCATCAGCGGCATTGGCCCCCATTCAATCGCCTGAGCCAAATGAGGGTTTAGGTTCACTGAGGGTGGCTGCATTGCACATGCGCAGTGACACTGCGAGTTGCCCTTCACTTGTGCATGCATGCATGCCGATGTGGCTGCCCTTCATGCGATGCAGCCCTGCATGCATCACTGTCTTGCATGCGTTGCTGCCCCTGCATGCGCTGCCGTCCTGCCTGCAATGCTCCCCTGCATGCAGTGGCCTTGCAGGCATGCTCCTTGGCCTGCATGCTGCCATCCTGTGCAGTATGTGTCCTTTTTCCTCTTTTTTCTCTGACGGGAACGGTTACAGGCTAGGACACCGCTGCCAATGCATACGGTGACAGGAGTGCTTGACCCCCTCACCTCGCCCTCCAATCCATGCTTAGGAGGCTAGCTTGCATGGTTACGGCATGTGCTTACCGTGTGAGTGGCCCACTCAGCTGCATGCAAATGTTGTGCTATCGTACATCAGGTGCGAGCGCGGCCCATCCTTCCCCCAGTGGGGACCAGGAGACGAAGGCATGTACCAGCTGTATGCAACAACGAATGACAGGCCTGAACCGGTATGGAATGTACTTAGGTGCCATGCACCACTGACGTGTTGCATGCCCCCATTTCACGTGTCCATTCAGCATTCCGTTTGTACTACATCGCCGATGGACGTTGAACCAGTCTGACCCCAACATCTGGATGTTGCAGTACCCTGACCTAGCATGCTCAACGACCCGGTTGACGGGTATCTAGCGCGCGCTGGGGCACATCGGCTTTTGTGGCTTGGCAATACGGATTCACTTGCGCACAAACTGTCCTCTGTTTGGGCTGGCTGGCCATCTGTGGTTGCCCGCTTGGTGTTCAGCTTGGGCTTGTGGGGCGTGGTTGGGCCGGAGACGAGCTGACTTGGACGAGGCGCTTGAATGAATTTGGGTGGAACCACTGATACTCAAAGAATAGAAACAGCCAGTCCATCCAACCCCAGGCCAGACCAACCTGGCGAACCGCACGCACCTGCTCCGAAAGGCGCAGGCCTGAACCCGCACGCAAGCTCTTTCCAGTCCCAAGGTAGTACTGGTATGCTACCACCCACACGATTGCTATTTCATATGCTTGTTACTGATCGCGCCTGCTTTGTCCGGTCCGTCTGCCACCCAGCCTGCCTGACGTACCTCGCGCTTGCTTGGCTTCCACGATGCAGATGTGAGTGCTTCGGGACCCAGCCTGGGCGGCCGCTCCAGTGCAAGGGTGAGCAGTTGAAGCGTATGCTGTGTACCAGTACTTGGTAACGGCTGGAACTTGACAGACAGAACGGAACGGATGCGTTTTGCAGGATGGCGGAGGCACGCGAGGCGAAGGCCATGGCAGGGGAGGTCAGCGGGGAGGCAGCAACGATGGAGGAGGAGGACGGGGAGGCCGGCAGAGCGGCCCTCCCAACGAACGCAGGCGGTAAGCGTTGTCCTCGGGCCACGTGGTTGCGCTCAGGCGCGAATCTTAGGACGGCAATCCTGCTGCAAGTTGCATAGACTCCGCATGCGTCAAGCCGTGCTGCTATGACGCTTCAACAGCTGCTGAACGAGGGCGATGTGTCCCGGTTCCGTTCTGTGCACCGCATCGGGTCAGGCTGAATCGGGATCTTGACCACAAGCTCCTTGCTCCCTGTGCTATTCAGAACTGGAAGCGTCTCGCAGCATAGCGTTTCGCCAGGTGCTCAGAACGATAACGCTCTGCCATCACGCAGCGGCAGCACTGGGAACACCAGTGCACTCAGTAGCGGAACCAGCGGCAAGGGGGTCAGTGCAAACCACCTCCTGAACTTCCAATACGAGGGCAGCAGAAGTACAGCTTCAAGGGTGAGACTTTTCATGCATTGGTGCCTTGTGGCCTAGCTGCTCGGTGCTGTTTGGTTCCGTTCATGTGCACCTGCACCTGCTGATGTGCACAGCACAGACGTGCGCGTGCACAACGTTCTGCTAACCCTCAGGGGCCAAGAGGCGCCTGCGGCACGCAAAACACCTGCTGGTGTACACCTTCACCTTGTGCTTGTTCATTTGACCACCTGATTTTGGCATATGCCGGTTCCGTTTCATGCCCGCTCACCGCTGGCATCGTGCAAACGGGTGTGGCTTGTGCCCGACAGGGCGGCCGAGGTGGTCGTGGTGGAGGAGGCACGTCAGGCTCCTCCTCAGGCCGTCGCTATGCACCACCTCGCCCTCAGAAGTACGACAAGAACAAGTTCCTCCAGGCAAACTTCCGGTTCCTGGTCTCAGGTAAGGTCACGTGACACGCCGGAGGAGCAGCGCAATCACGCTTGCGTAAAGCAGGCAGTGCAGCAGCGCTTATTGTCAAGGCACACACTCCTCCTTCCTCCAGCGTTTGCAGCCGTGGTGCTGCCGAGGGATAGCATGAATCGCTGCATTACACAGGCAGGGCGGCGCAGCAGCCGTGCGACAGTTCACGTAAAGGCGCTGTGGCACACATGGTGCCCTAAAGGCCTCTGCCGCCTGGACTTGCAGTGATGCATTGAACGACGGAGTGATGGCAAATGCAACCTCCGTATGCCATGAGGGGTCAAGGGTCTTCAGTTCTGTGCTTTGCCTGCCTGCATGACAAATTAATGGGCTTTGCATCGCTTGGCTAATCACGCCATTCATGGACGCCGGAGAATGGGTTATGGCGTCGTGTAGGAAGGATGTTGGCGCGTGTGTGTGCGTGTGTGTGTGTGACTTGTGCCCGGGTGCACACGCCTGCATTCTGTGCTATGCTATGCCTGCGCTCTGCGTGTGCGTAGACGCGGTCGACATTGCTCCCTTCGAGGCGGATGCCGATCGCATGTTTGACTGGGATGATGTAGTACAGGTCAGTGTCCAGCAGGGAGCAGTACACTATGCGGGAATTCCCCCCGGTCCCGGCCGCATGCAGGTTGCACCCCATGCGTGAAGCGCTTCTTGAAATGCAGTGTCCGTGACGCTGCAACACTTCACGCTCGCACACATCACGGTGGAATGTGACTGGCCTAAAAGCAGCTGATTGTAAGCCATCAGCCGGTAATGCCAGGCGGGGCTTGGCCCGATGCAACCACACAGGGGCCCGCATAGCATCCAGCTGCATGCGTCCCCCCTGCCCCCCCTGTACCCCGACCCGCCACACCTGCGAAATGCATGCGACAACGTGCGATGTGGCTATGTCTCTCATGACAGCATGCGATCTGGGTCACGCACACTTCCCTTCAAACTGTATTGGTGTTGATAACCCACGTCATGACATCATGCGATCTGGGTCACGCGTGGGTGCAGGTGGAGATGCTGGCCGCTGCGCCGGTGCAGTGCCCCATAAGCCTGGACTCCCCGCCGCTGTGCCCCCAGATCACGCCGTGTGGGCACGTGTTTGCCTTCCCAGCCATCATGCATCACCTGATGAACCACGGCGGAGACCAGCTCAGGTGCGGAAGGAAAAACAAAGCCTTTTGCGCGCTTGCGGTGCAGGTTGTACTGTGCTTGTAGAGCCTTGCCACAGAGGATTTGTGTGGCATCCATGGTGCCCCTAAGATGGCGCCTGTGCCATGAATTTATCCGTGTTTGGCCAGCTGGTGCTGTCAGCCAAACTGACCAACAGCCATCAATAGGTGTTATAGCACTGTACACGGTGGAGGGGAAGGGGTTGCAACCGTACGTATCATCACAGTATGGTCCAATGTGCATGCAACTGTGCAGCGAACGTTGGCGTGGCGAAGGAGACGCTTTAGTCACCCCATCATCCAGCCAGGGCGTCATGGCCCCATGCACACTTGCAAGCGCTGCTGACCCCATTTTCGTACCACCAGGTTCCAAACACACTCGCACCACTGCTTCCCCATCGCCCGGGTCTTGTATGCTTGCACGCGTGTGTGTGCAGGCGTGCCGCGCCCTGTCCGCTGTGCTTCACGCCGCTGGTCGCGCGTGAGCTGCGCCTGGTTAAGATCCGTGAGGCCAAACCACCAAAGGTGCGAGCTGCCCGCCTGCGTTCCTGCGTTGACACTGCGCATGCCTCAATGCGGTTCCTGGGCTGCACGCCTGCCCTGCCGGTCTCAATGCTGCTTCAGCAAGGGACCAGGTGAACAGCGCCGCACACTTTCCAGCACACACTTATGGTGGCATTCATGCATGCAGCACGGGCTGAAACATAGCAATCTGTGCCTGACAGACCCACTGTGCATGCTCACGTGCACATGCACGCTCACACTCCACAGTGCACGCGTCAGCGCTGCACCCATCTCCTGATGGCCGGCAAGGCCACCGGATGTGAAATCAATCATGCCCCCAAATGCGTATGCATGCTTGCACATCAACCATATTGTACGACTCGTATCGTATGGCACCGTGTGGCCTTGTGTGCTGGTGCGGGCAGGTGGGCGACGTGGTGACGCTTACGCTACTCAAGCGCCCACACGACTCCATCATCCCTGAGCCCGTTGCCCTGCTGGCGCCAGCTCAGCCCGCGCCGGCCTCGCCCGCAGCGGGCGCCGCCGCCGCTGCCGCCGCCATGGCCAGCGGGACGGCCCCGGCCCCCGCCCCGCCGTTGTCAGCCAGCCCTCCCAGCCTCGCCCCCACGCTGCTTCACCCGGGGGTATCCCCGCCAGCCGTATCCCAGCTGCATGGCGCTGCGGGTGCAAACGTCGGCGGGGCTGCTATCGCGATGAGCGTGCAAGGAGATGCAGCTGCAGGGGGGGTTGTTGCAGGCGTCGCGGGAGCGCTCGGCAGGACTTTGAGTATCAGCGGCAGCAGCACCACTGACAGCGTAGGCTGCAACAGCAAGAAGCAGCAGCAGGCGGGCGGCAGCGGGGGAAGCACGGGCGGGCACAGCCACGGCCACCACCACCACCACAACCGCCACCACCACCACCATAACCACGCGAACAGCCCCCACCACGGCCACGGCCACGGCCACGGCCAGCAGCAGCAGCAGCAGGAGCACCACCACGCGCCCTGCGCGTTTGAGCTCAACCGCTTTGCCAAGTTTGCGGTCACGCATGACCCCTCGCAGCTGTGGGCGCAGGCCGCTACGCAGCTCGCCAACATGGCGTCACAGGTTAGTGCAGCAACACGATGCACATTGAGGTGATGTATCACCTCAATGTGGCTGGCGGAAACATGCACACACAGCAGTTTCCATCCTCGCACATATACACACTGTCCCACGGGAATCACACTGCATGGCCCCATGGGAGCGCACAACTCTCACATACATCGAAGCAAGGCCGCATGCTGTAACGTTTGGTGTTTGGCGTTTTTGGGTGGCCACCCTGGTACCCAGTGGTAGCCACCATTCAAAAAAGCACGAGGCCGTCGTCAGCGCCGCTCACGTTTGCATACTTGCTGCTGGTCGGGCTGGCTGTCAGGCGCCATGAGCAGCGCTAGCGCTGCACGTGGCCTTGGAGCACTTCTCGCTGCTTGTCCCCCGTCCGGGAAGGATAAGCGCGAATTCAGCCTACACGCTCCTGATATACACCATACAATGGTGTACCGCCTGTGCAAAGAAAGACACACCCTCGCACATCCATGCACGACCACACTGAAGATTTCTACACATCACACATCTGAATCCGCTAGCCGAGGCAGATACCAGTACGCCCACAGTGGTAGGTGAGGACTATGACACACACGCGCAACTCGTGCGGCTGTGCGTTCCCCCTCTGCTGCTCCCCCACCCCCTCCCCCCCTGCAGCTGCTGTTTGAGGGCGGGCTGGAGGCCGCCATCGAGGCGCCGTACGTGTACGCCGCGCTGGACGCGCTAGCCGACCGCGCGCGCCGCTTCGCGCAGCGCCGCGTGGAGCTGGCGCAGGACCGCCTCGCAACCGGCGGCGCCATGCCGGTGCCGGGCCAGGCAACCACCCCGGTGGCGGTGCTGCGGGCCGGAAGCAGCGACCTTGCGATTACCGCTGCTGCCAGCGGCGGCGGCGGCGGGGTTGGCGGCGTGTTGGCTGAGGTGTTGGCGGACCCGGTTGCGGCGGGGGCGGCGGCCGAGGCTGAGGTGAAGAAGGTGAGGGAAGCTGCTGCGATGCCGGGTGCTGGCGCGTGTTTGTTTCGCTTGTTAAGCAAGCAGGGATCGCTCTTGTGCTGAGAAAAGGCGGACGCGTGTTTGGTGCCTGGACGGCTCATGCAAACCGGCATGGTCTTGGGGACAGGCTTGTGGATGGGCCGGTGGTTTGTGGGCACCAGCGTATGATGTGCCCGCCCATGCTGCCAGGGCGCAGGCTCCGTGTTGGCCTCGCGTTGTGTCCGTGCAGAGGCTTAGTTCCACCTGCTTCCAAGCCCTTTCAAGGACACAACGCGGGGCCAACTCGAGCAGGCTTCGAATCCACTGGCGGGACCGGTGTTTGTCTATGTCCCAAGCCATTGCAAGGTAGTGATTACTGACGAGATCACTTTTGAGATCAAGCCTGAAGGAGGTCGCAACGCGTGTGGCGTTGTTGCCATTGTTGTTGCGGTGGTCGTGCTGGGCCCCTCTCACCGCAGCTGTTTGTGGCCGCCGTCACGGGTGGGAAGCTGCCGCCGGACTACAACGCACTCGACGCCGCGGGCACGGAGGGAAGCAACGCTGCTGCCCAGGGACCCTCCAGCGCCCCCGCTGCGGCAGCGGCAGCAGCTGCTGCTGCTGGTGGCAAGCCGGAAGCAAGCACTCCCGGGTCTTCTCCCAGGGCCCCGGCCAGCGCTGCAGCTTCTGCTGCAGCTTCCGCGACAGCTGGGCCAAGTTCGAATGCGAACGATGC
Source organism: Chlamydomonas asymmetrica (assembly GCA_001662385.1). NCBI lineage: Eukaryota > Viridiplantae > Chlorophyta > Chlorophyceae > Chlamydomonadales > Chlamydomonadaceae > Chlamydomonas > Chlamydomonas asymmetrica. Next base: position 9,205 of record BDDA01000923.1, on the reverse strand, counting down.
CTTCCCTTCCCTGGAGGTCTCCATCGCTACAGCCAAGCGCGGCGGCACCGCAGCAGCGAGCAAAGCCGGTAAAGCCAACGGGGTGGGGAAGGCGCCGGCGGCGGTCGCGGCGCCGGGCAGGATTGCGGCTGCGGCGGGCGCGGGCAGCGCGGGTGTGGCTCTGGGAAGCTCCCCCGTTGGCGCCGGCTGTGCTGGCGAGGATAGCGTTGAGTGGGAAGCTGCTGGCGCGTACGCTGGCGGCAGCAGGGGCGCTGACGGAGACAATCACACGGGCGATCAAGATCGAGATCCAGATCAGGATCCTGATGACGGCGGCTCGCCCTCCACGGCTGGTGATGCAGCCGGCCACCCCCATCACGACCACACCTTCCCCTTCCAGGCAAGCGCAGGCACCGCGCCTTTGTGCATGCCGCGCATGCAAGCCCCGTACCGCTCAGCGTGCATCCGTGGTGGACGCCAAAATGCCCGTGGTGGTCCTGTGCCATGGTCCTTGTTGCACACACACAAGCACCATGCCACAGGACCACCACAGGCGTTTCGGCATCCACCACAAACAATGCCACACATGAGACGCGGCGCATGTGTGTGTGTGATGGGGGTGAACCGCTGTCGCAGGGGCCACGTGGCCATTTGACCCATATCGGCATGTGGGTCATGAGTCATGACTCATGAGCCTGCGGTATTAGGTTTGAGGCCAACGCGTTAGACCTTGCCGAGGCCGGCCGGCAGCGTGGTTGCGCTTCCCTGAACTTGCGGCGTGCATGTGCCTCTAGACGAGGCCTGGTAACGTTCGCAGAAGCCACAGCGGTTGCGGTTGCGGTTTGCTGTCAGAGATCACATCCATCAGCATGTTGCATGTGCCATATATTCTGCATGTTGAGGATACACACTTTGAGCGAGCAACCGCACTGTGGCACTGCACGGCACTGCAGGCGGCCTTCTCTGAGGACGAAGGCGACGCCGCCGCCGACGCCAAGCAGCCACGCCACAAGCAGCAGCGCGCCCCCGACCCCGCAGCAGACGCCGCCCTTGTCAGCGGCGAGGATGCCAAGCTCTCCGGGGAGTTCGCTGTGGGCAGCCTGGGCGACGGCAGCAGCGCCAGCGCCAGCGCCGCCGGGGGCGTCGGCGGCGTCGTTAACGCGCGTGCCGCAGCCGGCGGCGGCAGCGGCAGCCACGGCGCCAACGCGTCGTCGTCGTCATCGCTGCTGCTGGGCACGTCGCCGCCTGAGAGCTCGCGGCTCAACGCGCCCGGGGGGTCGGGCGAGCACTACATGTACCAAGAGGCACAGGGCACGTGGTACTTCCTGCACCCGCTGAACCTGCGGTGAGCCCGCAGTCTGTACATCATACACTTTTGAGCCCTGCACCGTGCATCCTTGGCACCGTGCATGTGATTGATTGATTACCATCGTAATTGAATGACCTAGGCTTGCTCAGCCTGCACGCGTGCTGGGCTTTTCACGCTGTGGTGTCGGCGAACATGGCGCGCTGCTGTCTGGGGTCGTGTTGCGCCAGCAACAGGCGTGGCTGTGGGCTGCATGCAGCGTGCGAGGCCTACTTGCGCATGCTGGCCCAGCTTGGTGTGACATAATGATCGGCATACCCATGTGCCTGTTGCATCTGGTTGGCCGGTGCCCTGCTTTGCTAACTGCACCATCATTTCCGCATCCATCTCCAAGCCTGCATTGCTGGATCGAATCATCATCGATCGGTCGTGAGGGTACCATTTTATCAATTGTCCAATCCTGGTTCAATCCTGGTTTTAATCCAGGCTGAGTCCTGTTTTTATGTACACGTTGACGGTAATCAGAGTTGCCACATCACGGTCGGCAGGGAGCGCTGCCCAGCTCTCTGCGGCTGCCACATGCTGTCAGCAGATGGGAGGGTGCTCCATTGCATAATCGAGCCAACCCTTCAACCCGACAAGGTGGCAGCCAGCCGCACATGCCATCCGCGCACTACAATGTGGTGCTGGCAATATGGTGGCAACCGCACGTCGTTGCGATGTCTCAACGTCTTTGGCGCTGCTGCGCGTGTTCGTGCACGCGCAGGTGCCTGCTGCAGCAGTACAGCTCGTACGACAAGTGCCCCCCTACGCTCCAGGGGGTGGTGCTGGAGATTGACGACATGGTTCAGTGCGAGACCACCCGCAGGTGCAGTGGGCTGTGCTGATCCAATCATTAGCCTCTCCTGCTCGCCTGGTCCCCATCTGGGGGGAGCATGGGCCGTCTGGCTGACATGCTCCGGACGTAACATAAGACAGCATAACATCATTAGCCTTGAGTCGGCTGGACTTCGCTATGTTTTGTCAGCAGGACAATGCCTGCAGACTCAATTGTCACATATCGTCACTTCGTCAGCCTCAAGCCATGCGTTATTTGACTCATGATTGACTCACAATTGAAGTTGGTTGATTGACTTGCCATCACTTGGCCAAGCATGCCATTCATGGATGATTGCGATGGTCTAAAGTGGATGTATCGGGAGGATGTTGGTGGGCGGACGCATGTCTGTCAGCAGTACAAGGCCTGCAGTCTCTTGATGCGTGAACCCAGGGGCGAGCGCCCCTGTCGCCCCTCGCTTCGCACGTCCAGAGTCTGCATTCCTTGTCTGGCGACAGGCATGCGTCCACTCACCAACATGCTCCCCATGCGTCTGGAGCGCGCTTGGTGGTTCCACGCTTCCAGTCGTTAGGGGTTAGCGTGAGGGGGTTTAGGGGTAAGGGGTTTAGGGTTTGGGGTTCAGCGGTTATCCGCTTCCAGTAGTACGTTTGAGAGAGAGACGCAGGTGGGGCATGTGAATGCAGCTATACAAATGCAGCAAAGCGAAAACGGTGCCAACTGGCAGCCTGCAGCAACCGCGCTGATGTCCTTCACCGCGCTGGATGGTCGTGTGTGCCCTCCTCCTGACTGACTGCGCAGGCGTTGGCGGTTCCTGTCTCACCTGCCGCTCACCGGCGCGCTCAAGCTGTGTGAGATCCAGGTGAGGGTGAGGGTGAGGGTGAGGGTGGAGCCGCGGGAGGGCGGTCACGTGGGAGGGCAGTGCCGCAGCAGAGGCCGCTCTTGTACTTGCATGGGAGGGCGGTCACGCTAAGGAGCAGCGGCCGTTACGCAGCAGCATTGCGGACCGCCCCTGGCGCTGGGGCAGCGCCTGCGCCCTACGAATCTGCAATCGACGCATGCCGGTCACACAGCCGCACTGCAGCATGCAGCATGATGTTGCACGGCAGACGTACATGTGCGCAGAGGCCTGCTAGATCTGAGGAAAGCTTGCTTGCGTTCCTTTCCTGCTTGCTGCAGCCGGCTGTTCATCCCTTGTGCGCTGACGGCTTGTATGCATACATGGTATATTGACAAGCTTTAGCGCACAATCTGCTGGTCAGCCAATTCATGCGTTGCGTGCTCGTACGATTCTGGCGGCGGTGTTGTCCTTGTTGTTGTTCAGATGACGGGGATGCTGTCGCCCGAGGCGCTGGCGCCGTTCGCCGATGAAATCGCGGCGCGGGAGAAGCGGCGCAAGCGCAGGGCAGCGGACGAGCGACGGCAGGTGGGGAGGCGGGGACGAGGCCGATGCTCCTGCTCACGTCGCTGCTCAACTTAACACTGTGTACATCCCGCGAGGGGGGGAGGGAAGGGTGTGCATGTTGTGCAGCCCCGTGCGAGGTGTAGTCAGGACTCAAGAGGACGCACGGCTTGGCGCACGGTTTGGCACATGCGTACAGCAGCAGCAGCCGGCCCTGGTGCCCACAGCCCCATGCACTCTTCAGTCCCTGCAGCACCTGGGGGTGGGGACGGGGGACTACCTGGGGAGGTCATTGGGAGTTTCATTGGGAGTTTCACGGGGGGGACCCACCAACTACCTCGCAGCGTGCCCACCGGCGCACACCCACCACCGCTGTCATGGTGCACGCAGGCCGCCTCAGAGGCTGCTGCCGCACGCGCCGCCGCCGCCGCACGCGTGGGACCCTCCCTACAGGAGCTGCGCGCTATGCCGTCCCTCGGGCAGGCCCCCTCCGGCGCCTCGGCCGCCACAGGCGCATCCATTAGCAGCGCGGGGGGTGCCGCAGCCGGGCTGCCCCCCACAGGGGTCGTCGCCGGCAGCCCCCTGCCGTCCTCCCACATGCATATGGCACGCACGATGAACCTCTCCCCCTCCGAGATTGAGACAAGCATCGCGCTGCAGGCCTCGATCGATGATGCGGCGGCTGCCGCAGGCATGCTGGCCACATCCCCCACGCCTGCAGCTGGCGTGTCGTTCGCCAACATCACGCGGCTGGGCTTTGCGGCGACCGGGCCGACGCTGTCGGCAGTGGGAGCTAGCGGGGCCGGCGGCTCAGGCGCGGGCGCGGGTGGTAGTGCGTCGGCGACGGCGGCGGGCGCTTTCGGGGGCGATGTGCTGGGGCAGCCGGGCGTGGTTGCGCCGCCGCCGCCGGCAGGCGCGTGGGGCGCGCGGGCTGCAGGTGCGGTCCCGGGTGGGCGGCCGGGAACGGCTTGGGTTCAGACGCTGTGAAGACAGTGCAACGCTTGGTGGCAGGGGTTGTGGTGCCCCTGCAACCAATCGCCGCAAGCTAGCACAGCTACGCTAGTTATGTATATCACCGAGATCATCAACTGTGCAATCGCTGCCCTGGCCCCTGTCATGAGCTCATACCACATGCAGTGACATGCCCTACTGAACTGGTACCTGCTCGTCTAAACGTCCCTTTGCTTCATCATGCCATGCCGCATGCGTGTGCAGCTATCAAGGCGGGCGTCGCTCCCCCGGGGCCCTCCGCCGCCCCCTCTACTCCAACGCCCGCCACGCTGCCCCTCTTGAACGGCGCCTCCTGGGGAGCAGTGGGGCGCAACAGCGTGGCGAGCATGCTCAAGGCCGCCACCGGCAGCGTGCTTCCCAACCTGGGGGCCGGTGCCGCCGCCGCCGCAGCAGCAGCCGCGGCGTCTGCGGGTCAACCTGCGGAGGGTGCGGACGGCGGCGGCGGCGGCAGCAGCAAGAAAGGCGGGAAGGCTTCCAAGGGCGTGTTGCTCTTCTCAACCGCCCAGCGCAAATACTGATTGCCAAAATTCTTCATGCAAAACCACGCTTTTCACCACCGCCGGAGTGTTTTTAGAACGAGCCAGGACTCTGCTACATAGCGTGTAGTTATGTCATGCGCGCCCGGTCGCGTCTGAAGCACCGGCATTGCGTCGGCTCATGCCCGTGCCACTTGCTGCTGCTTGTCGTTTAAGTGTTTTCCAGCAGTTTGTGTGCTTTGGGAGTTGTATCCGAGGCCAATGCTCCCCTCTAGGATGAGGACGGGTGCCGCCCGCATACGGTATATGCAGACATGAGTCAAGCAACGAAGAGCCAACGCTCGAAACTGAAAAGCGTCGGTCGCCATTTGCAGGTCGTCGGCGGCTGCATCTGCATAACCACTGTGCTTTCATGCAGTGAGCAGAGGCTGTTGGACTGGAGATTGGAGACCCTTGCTGTGAAGGTGTGCTGATGCCTGCATGCTCAGCCCCAGACGCCTGCGCCTGCGCCTTCGAGGCAAGCGCGCATGGAATCAATCGCGCTGAGAGTCGGCTTGCTGCTTCGGCCTGCGATGGCGCGTTTGCACTCGCAGCACGTGACCTGGTCATTGCGTGCTCTCGGCATTGCTTGCATTCCTTATGCCTGGACGCTACTGCCTTTACGGGTGCGGTAGCCCCATCAACCACACCACCACCACCACCACCACCCAGAGGAAACTATGTTCCACTAGCCTGTGGCATCCTTACGAATGCGGCCTCGCGTTAAGAGACCAAGTTTGAGCCCAATCATCATGCTGTTTGTGGGCCCAGCAGCAGCAAGGGGGGATCAAGTACCAACAACAAGGACAATCACGTGCGGTTGCCAGAACAGGTTTCCGTTAGCAGGCCCCACATTCGGACATACGCGCTTGAACTCCATGCGGCATGGTGGCACAGGGCTTGCACAAGAATAACGTGCACCCCAACCTTGCGCCTTGCTGCGTTGCATTGTCGTCTGGCGCTGGCCACAAACAATGCAGCTGACCGGGCTGTTGAAATCTGTGGCGTGATCGGTGAGCGGAGCATAGCGCCCCCGGGGTGTTCCTGGAGGCCTAGGCCGCCGCCCAGTAGAAACGCCCTGTCCACCTGTGCATCTGTCCTGTCTGTGCGTTACAGGAGGGTGTCACTGTCGCCCCCACTTCAAATGCTTGGAATTGCATCCCTAGCATACCAAGCTGTTGTTCGCGTTGATGCATATTAACATGTACCAAGCCCTACCGCGCAAGATGCGGGTCTGTGGCTGCAATGCAGCTGGTAAGTATACCAAGCAAGCATGTTATTGCAATACATAGAGGCGGTCGCAAGGCACATGCTGTATGCTGCGCAAGCAGCACGTCACATGGCATTGGCGTGTGTGGATTGGTTTATTATACCTGCATGTGAGCGGTTGAGACCGGAAAGCCGGATGATACGCAAACGACGCGACACGCAAACTGTACAAGTTGCACAAATGCATCCAGTATGCGACCCTTGACATGTGGCATCACGCGTTGGGGCCTGACAGCCGGCAGGCAATTGCTGCCCATTCTTTCTGGACTTCAAAAATCTCAGTATTGCAGCAAACTGCGTCCTTGCCACAAAGCCACAACGAATGTTGCGCAGGCAACCTGTTGTTTTTGAATACCCTAAAGAATACTTGAATGTGCGCATTACGCAGCGCACTGACAATACTTTAATACGCAGTTTGTATGTTTAGTATCTTTGGTAAGGCAACCCTGCAGTTGACTGAGTGCATAGCGTTAGTTGACAACAGTGCTGCGAACAGTTGGTGAACAAGTCTCACTGACGAAACACGAAATCCTTCTTATGCTGTGGCAAAGCAGTAGTGCCTCAATGCAGGCCCGGGGAGTGCGTGGCGCCAGGAGCTCGCCCCCGACGAATAATGGCGCACTCACGCCGAATAATGGCGCACAAAGGCACATGCACTCGATACAAGGTTTGTATGTAGCTGCAACCGCGCTACTCATGCCAGCGCATGCTATGACGCCGGCTATGCATGCGCACTCATGCATGCAGCATGCCCGAATATAAGTTCTCACGTCAAGATGGTCTATCGGTCCAGGTATGACAGCAGTGTGCCCGTCGGGTGTGCATGCTGTCCGCCAGCAAGAGCGGGGACCCCCGTACATGGCGTGCGCTCGCTCGCTGAGTGGGTGGTGGGCCGTTCCGCACGCTCCCCTCCATCGCTTGCTTCGGTGGCTTTACTATGCCTTGCTGTCCTTCCACCACATCCCAAGCAGGTGTGTTGTCGACCTCTGTCTACGTTGACTAACATGACTAACCAATCAGAACCTGTACACCACTCCGCTAACAATGCTGCTGCTGCAGCATATGAATTGCCAAACAGGCCGCAATGCACACCAGCGGCCCGTTTGATGCAAGCAGCGATACCAGCAGCACCCCTACATCTGTGGCATCAAATCACGTCTCGCTTGTGGATGCTGCCCTAGCAGCCCGCCCTAGCAGCCCGCCCTAGTACGTCCAGCGGCCGTTCTCCAGCTTAAAGCCGCGCTGCTCCTGGTAGCGCCACCAGTCCGCGGGGATCGTCGTGTCCACCAGCACATCCGCGCCCTTGTTCAGCAGCAGCGGGTTACGCGTGGTTTTCCCGTCGGGCGTGCCTTTCTTCGACAGCAGGTACAGGTACACCTCCAGGTTATGGTGCGAGCCGGCGGGTTTCTTCGTTTGGCCGACGTTACCGAAGTCCTTGTCCGAATCAACCTCCAGGATGGTGCCGACGTGGAAGTAGCCCCATCGGCTCGGCCAGTTGAGCAGCTTGGCGGAGATCCACGTGACTATATAGTACGGCCAGCCGCCGAGCACACGCGCCTGCCAGGAGTCTGAGTCCGCGTAGATGTTGATGCCGACCATCGCGTATAACGACGTCAGAAATTGCAACCACATGCCTGCAAGTACATGGATTGGGGGGTAGGTGGCAAGGAGCACACACAAGGAAAACGTTGCAGCAGGGAAGGTATCAGAGCAAGGGGAGTGTGCGTGGCCAGCTGGGGCGGGCAGATTGGTGGGCAGCCGAGTTGCGGCATGCAGCATGCGGCATGCGCAGCACGTGATAACGCGCACGACATCAACGATTGGCAGATGGCGAGCACACAGTCATGCTTGGCACAAAGCTGCATCAAGTCACATGACCAGTAGTATGCTGCTGGTGTGTACCTGGCGCGCGCCGGTCACGCCCGGCGTGCGTGCAGGGCACTCGATACTGCTGCTGTTGACAGATGCAGGCATGCAGCGATACGGCCACAGCTCTAGCTAGCGATCCCGCATACAAATGCACATGTACATGCACGCATTCACGCTGGCGCTGGCGCCAGCGCTCAGGCTGTCATCCATGCAGCTCTCACCGGGGATCCAGGGCTAGCTGCCCGTATGCACATGCGCTCTGGCTGTGAGTCTCACCCGGGATCTTGGGCACGACGTCGCCGACGTTGCACACGCGCAGCTCCTGCACCTTGAGCTCGTCGCGGAAGCGGCGCAGGAACGTAAAGTTGCCCACACGCGGCGGCGCGTAGGCCAGAGCCGTCACCGTGGGCTTGGACTTTGTCTTCCAGTTGCTGCCCCCGGCATCGGGCTCCTTCCATATCGCCTCCAACGCCTCCCCGATGTCATACGCCGAGATTGTGCTCAGTGCGGCGCCCAGGCTGTGGCCCGTGGTGGTGACGGTGGTGACGTTGTGCTCACGCATGAGCTCGCGCAGCCAGCTGTGCACGACGTCCCGTGGAGCGCGCTGCGGGTGGTCCGCGCCCAGCAGCTTGGCGGGCACCTGGTCCAGGGTGGCGGGGTCTGGCTGCTGCGTGCGGCGCAGGTAGAGGTCCTGGAAGCCGTTATGGATGCCCACCTCCCAAGGGGCCGCAGTGTCAGAGTTTTCGTAGTTCTCGGGATCCCACTTGACCTACAGGCATGGGGCAGCAATGACAGGAAGAAGGTCGTGATCGGGTAATAATGAGTAGGGCCATGGAGGGCCATGGAGGGCCATGAGGTTGTCTGTATGGTAGGTACAAACATAACGCAGGGAGTGCTTGTATGAGCAGCAGCAGGGCCGCCTGCCGTGAGGAGGGGAGGCCACCACCGTTTGCGATAACTTGGCATGGATATTGACATATTGTACTAGAGCGGCGGGGGAGAGGGCGGGGGGGGGAGAG
>BDDA01000922.1:7152-25007 GCA_001662385.1 Chlamydomonas asymmetrica | reverse complement strand
GTGTAGGCACGTTCGCAGGGCAATGCTGGGCGGGGCCGACCATGTGAGCGGGTTGAGCATGCGAGGACGTGCGTGAGCATGGGAGCAAGTAAGGAGGTGATGAGTGCATGAGGACGCAAACAGATGAGTAGGCGAGCATGTGCGCAATTGAGCTGCTTAGCTGGTGCAGCATGCAAGTCACAAGTGTGCAGGTAAGCAAGTACAAAGGTGATGAGCTGGTGCACAACTCAGCACGCAAGGTGATGTTGTGCAGCAAGTCAGCAAGTGCGCATGTCGGCAAGTGCAGGTGCACAGCTGAGCAGGTAAGGAGGTACGAAGGTGCGCACCTCAACAGGTGCGCAGCTGAGCATGTAAGAAGGTGCACACCTCAGCAAGTGCGCAGCTGATATGAGCGGGTGCGCGATGCCGGACCCGACTACTCTTGGGGGGTCAATTGAAGGTGAGAGTGTGTGTTGGCTGCGCACATGTACCTGCGCGCTATAGCGCTGGGTGTCCCGGGTGCGCAGGGTGCGCAGGGTGCGCAAGGTGAGCGGGTGCGCAAGGTGAGCGGGTGCGCAAGGTGAGCGGGTGCACAGGTTGCGTAGCGCGCAGCGTGCGCAGGGTGCACAGGTGCGCAGGGTGCGCAACGTGCACAGGGTGCACAGGTGCGCAGGGTGCGCAACGTGCACAGGTTGCGCAGCGTGCGCAGGGTGAGCGGGTGCGCAGGGTGCGCAGCGTGCGCAAGGTGAGCGGGTGCGCAGGGTGCGCACGGAGAGCGGGTGAGCGGGTGCGCAGAGTGCGCAGCGTGCGCAGGGTGCGCAGCGTGCGCAAGGTGAGCGGGTGCGCAGGGCGCGCAGCGTGCGCATGGTGCGCAGCGTGCACAGGGTGCGCAGGGTGCGCAAGGTGAGCGGGTGCGCAGGGTGCGCAGGGTGCGCAGCGTGCGCAGGGTGCACAGGGTGCGCACAAGGTGAGCGGGTGCGCAGGGTGCGCAGCGTGCGCAAGGTGAGCGGGTGCGCAGGGTGCGCAGCGTGCGCAAGGTGAGCGGGTGCGCAGGTTGCGCAGCGTGCACAGGGTGCGCAGCGTGCGCAGGGTGCGCAGCGTGCACAGGTTGCGCGGGTGCGCAGCGTGCGCAAGGTGAGCGGGTGAGCGGGTGCGCAGCGTGCGCAGGGTGAGCGGGTGCGCAGAGTGCGCAGCGTGCGCAGGGTGCGCAACGTGCACAGGTTGCGCAGCGTGCGCAGGGTGCGCAGGGTGCGCAAGGTGAGCGGGTGCGCAGGTTGCGCAGCGTGCGCAGGGTGCGCAGCGTGCGCAGGGTGAGCGGGTGCGCAGCGTGCGCAGGTTGCGCAAGGTGAGCGGGTGCGCAGGGTGCGCAGCGTGCGCAGGGTGAGCGGGTGCGCTGCGTGCGCAAGGTGCGCAGCGTGCGCCGGGTGAGCGAGTGCGCAGCGTGCGCCGGGTGAGCGGGTGCGCAGCGTGCGCAGCGTGCGCAAGGTGAGCGGGTGCGCAGGTTGCGCAGCGTGCACAGGGTGCGCAGCGTGCGCCGGGTGAGCGGGTGCGCAGCGTGCGCAGGGTGCGCAGCGTGCGCCGGGTGAGCGAGTGCGCAGCGTGCGCAGGATGCGCAGCGTGCGCAGGGTGCGCAGCGTGCACAGGTTGCGCGGGTGCGCAGCGTGCGCAAGGTGAGCGGGTGAGCGGGTGCGCAGCGTGCGCATGGAGAGCGGGTGCGCAGAGTGCGCAGGGTGCGCAACGTGCACAGGTTGCGCAGCATGCGCAGGGTGCGCAGCGTGCGCAAGGTGAGCGGGTGCGCAGGGTGCGCAGCGTGCGCAAGGTGAGCGGGTGCGCAGCGTGCGCAGCGTGCGCAGGGTGCGCAGCGTGCGCAAGGTGAGCGGGTGCGCAGCGTGCGCAGCGTGCGCAGGGTGCGCACGGTGTGCAAGGTGAGCAGGTGCGCAGTGTGTGCAGGGTGCGCAAGGTGAGCGTGTGCGCAGTGTGTGCACGATGCGCAGGGTGCGCAAGGTAAGCGGGTGCGCAGGGTGCGCGGATGCTCAACCCGACTACTCCCGGGGGGGGTCAAACACCACCTGTGGTCGAAGGCCAACTGCGCCACCAAACGTGCCACCCAAGCAACACAAAAACTCGTGGGGCCTCCTAAAAACCATGGTTCCTCAAATTCATGTCCACATACATATACAAACCGTGTTTGCAACGTCAGTCCGGCGTTTCAGGGTCGTTTGGTGGGTTTTTTCTGCCCTCAAACGGACCGGTGGTTTCGGTCCGACTTTGCAACTTCAAGCTCGTGTTTTAGCCCCAAACGCCACGGCCCCTCCCCACTAGTTCCTGAATATAATCACCATTAAGCTTTATTGGGTCTCCCCGTGGCCTCCGAGGCCTCGTACGCGCATTGCCACCTCGTTCCATACGCGTTTTTCTGCAAAACACACTCTGCACCCTAAGCTCCAAAAACTCACCCGATTCGAGAACGCACGGCCAATAAGGTATAACAAAGCGTTTGCCCTTAATTCGGGGCAGGTCCGAAGGCGTTTGGCACGCTTTTGAGAGGACGCACCCGCCCCCCTTTCAACCCGTAATCCCTTATTCCTTACCTAAAGGTAAGGAATGCGGGAATGTAGTCGTTTCGGTAAATGGCGCACACTCGATCTCTCACTGACCCGAGACTTATCTCAACCCTAGCCCGGATGTGCAAACCAGCCGCACAACGCTCATCGCTTGCTGTAAACCGATTGGCAGGACATAATTTATATCACACAATCAACAGAAATGGAATGTATGCTTGCATGCTGGTGTCCGGAGCACACCAGGCCAATTGCATGCCAAAAGCTCTCATTCCGCACCCCCTGCATTCGCTGGGGCGCCCCGGACCCCCTCCCCAGTTTGAGCAGCATGTGAACCCATGGCTGGAAAGTGCATGTCGAGGGCTTTCTGGCGGTGTGCATACCATGCGCTCAAACCGGGGAACGGCTCTGAACAGTCATGGATCATTTTGCATGCAAAACGGGGGGAGAGTTCACCCCCCTCTGGTCTGCATCACACAAACTCTTTTGAGGCATTTTCCGCATTTTAGTTTGGGCATGTGCGACCCTGGCGGAAACCTTCAATTGGGCTACAGAGGCGTATGGCCATAGACGCTCCTGGGAGACGTTTTCGAGCAAGGGGCGTTCTCCAGCCTCTTGATTGAACTGTAGCACATTGTTGTACACAGGGTCTACACCACCTTGACTGATAGATTCAACGTCAGGCTTGGACACCAAGCAACACTCCGAACGTGCTCAAGGAGCAGGGAGAGCGAGCAGCCAAGCAGCGCAATTGCAGCCAAGAAGCTTCAAAAGGGAACCAGGGAGGCCCCAAAGCAAGTCAGACCCACAGGATGCGGGCAGGGTGCAGTTTGCAGACCTCCCCTGCAAACGTGCTCGGCATGGTTCAATGCGATTCACATAACATCGGACGCACGTTTAAGGTTGTGAGCATGTTTGACCAGGGCGCACCATGCACGCCAAGCGTGCTTTGGCTTTGCAATGCGGATGTGGAACGTTTGTGACTTGTGAAGACACATTTCCATCTAAGCAGTTGGATTTTCATACACCGGCTGCCGATGCTTTTCCTGTCTGCTGCCCTACCACGTGACAGCGTCAACAGGATTTCAATCCAAACATAAACCGCCCCCCAAAATGATCGTAGTACCCAATAAAACGAGTCTGAATTTCCTAATCTTCGCGCAAACGGACGTTTGTTTGACTTCTGGACGCTAGTGTTGTGGTTTGCCAATGTTATCACGGTGCACGCGAAAACGGCACCAGCTGGCCGGGCCGAATATACAAATATGTTTTTCATGCCTGCAAAGTTTGGGGGCTCGAAATTAGGTTTGGGTTTTGGTGTGGCGACATAACCATAATCAGAGAAAGCCACGCGCCCAAGATGGCGCCATCTTCCCTACAGAACTTGGTCAGTTTGGGTGCGAGGGGGTGTTCGGTTGGACCCTGAGAACACCCCCATGCACTCAAAACTGACTCGTTCACATAGAGCAGGCATTCGAAACGCTGTGACAGAAGCCCGCACCCTCCATGCCACCGCTGGGGTCAAATACAAAAGGCTTGCGAGGCCAAACATGTGAGGTCGACTAATGGTCAGCCTTCCATTAACCCCCGCCCCCCCGAAACCTACAGCTCAAGAAATTTGTCGGCAGGCCTCAGAAGCACATCCACGCTTGGCGGGCAGATGTTCTCCCGCATCCAGTCGAGGGCTGTTGTGTAGCCGCCCTTCTCGCTTTCCCTGCCATTGGAAGTGCCTGGCCATGTAAACGCATCCAAGTCGCCGCTCTCCTGTGGTGTTGGAAAGATGCGCGCGCGCTTGAGAGGTATGTGGAGGCGAGTCACCAGCTTGCGGAGCCCTGTCTGGCTGAGGGATGAAATGGCAACGCTGATCTCGTCCTCCTCTGGATCCCTGCCTGCACCCGTGCACAAACAACAGCAATAGCAGCAAATGCTGTTTAGTGTGTTGCACAGGTAGGCAACACGAGGGAGGCTGACGCCATCGCGTAGTGAGGTAGTGGTGATCCGACGGGGCTTAGTACCGTGTCTCGCGGGTTCGGGCGGTGGGTGGTAACCCGGCTTGCAGGTTGCGGTGCGGTCAAAGTCACACCTGTTACTCTTGGCCAAGCTTTGGCGTCTAGGGTTAAACCCTTGTTTAAAACCTACACCCTCGCCACGCCAAGGACCACCCCAACGTGCCCCTCCATGGACACCACGTTCACTTCCATTCAAGCAGCAACGAATACGCGCACACGCAGGTGAGACCGTTAGGTTGGGCCCCTGTGCTGGAGAGCAGGGAGCAAAGTCCCCATCCCTTGTCGATCGATACACTTCACCTACTCACCGAGTTTCTCATGCAAGAACACGGACAGCTCGTTGATGGTCTTGGCAAGTTGGCTGAGTTCCGCCCCTGCGTGCACAACAAGGAGAATGATGCGCTTGGACAACTCGTGACTATGTGGCAGCCGCAAATGAGGGGCAGGGTCTCCACGATGCTATGCTTAATCAACAACGCATAACTGGCGGGGCCCACACACGTAGCAAATTTGCACTCGCAAGCTGCACAATCCTTGCAGCTCGTCGAGCCAACAGGCAACCGTCTGCAGTGTTGGGCTATGCGCCTCCGCACTCACCAGTGTCAGAAGTCCCAGCCCCTGCTCCTGCACCTGCGTGAAGCGCGTAGCACACAAATCATAAACAAGGGTCAAGAGTTCAGCTGACCTGTGGCGATGCCGGCTCTCAGGGTGTGTGCATCCACACGTTTAGGGAGCATGTTGCCACCGGCGTGCAGCAGCGGCGGCACTCAAAGCTGCAACAGAGCTACAGAGCTGTTCTCCGTTTCTCCATGGCAACCCATGGATACGGCTTCCTGGCAGTCATGAGTACGAAAGAGGAGTTGCAAGTCCAGGGTGCGAGCAGCAGAGAAGGAACAAACACCACCTTGGGTCACTCAAGGGACCGTGTTGCGTTCGACCTCGGTTGCAACAAGCAAGAGGGCGGCCTGCAAGCCTTTCAGTGCCGTTGCCTGCTTAAGACCCTCACATGGCAGAACAAGTGGGTGGGCAGCCCTGCCGCGGTACCCACCGGGCCCCATGCCTCCTACCCCGCCTGCTGACCCCGCGCCTGAGCAAACAAGGGGTGCATGCCACACCGTGCATTCAAGGTTGTGGGTAAGTGCGCAACCAACAGTATTTAAGAATGACAGGACTTCTTGCACTGCCGGCTGCTATTGCGCACGCGGCGAGGCGAGGCAGCATCTTCCATGTGTTGCGAAGGCACACGCGTGTGCGGTAGAGCCCGCAAGATGCCCACTCATAGATGGTAGCTGTCATCCACAGCACACACATGCACATACATGGGCAAGTGCAGAGGCCACATGTACGGCAGCAAGCTAGCAGCTTGCCTATGGTTGTGCGCTTGCAGCCGTACATGCACACAGCATCTCTTCTGGCACGCAAACGTAGGCAGGTATCGTGGTGTATGTGCTCTGCGGGCCAGAAACGCTCTGCGGCTGAGTAACACATGCAAGCCACTTCCAGGTCATGCATGTGTGCACGCAGTGTCTACACCAGTGTTGTCACTTTGAACGCCATTATTGACCAAGGTTCAGCACCGGAGACGGATGCAGTGGCTAGACTTGCTCACGCGCATGCACATCGTCGTACACGCACATGCATAAGCGCATAGCAGACGCCGCTCGCAAACGCGCAGATGACGCACAGCTGACATGCAGGTGGTTGTAAACATCCCCAGCAAACCCTGAAACCGTGCCTGGCCTCCGGTTCTGGCCTTGTCAATGCTTGCCTGCAAGGCGATACTGCTCTTCCCTTCAACCCCTCGCTCCCCACCGCTCCGCCCCGTCAACCCTCTGCGCACCCGTTGCCTCCGCTCAAGGCTTTCCTTGCATATCGTGCGGTATGCACATTGGTTGATGCCGGGAGTGAAGGGCTGCAAGGGTGTTGTTACGCTACTCGTGTTGGTGTTTGTGCACACCGTGGGCCGCATCACGAATGTGTCACACAGCAAACCAGAGAAGCCACTTGAAGCCACGCACGAGCCTTGGAGCACGAGTACAAGGAATGGGTCATGTGTTTCCTTCGCACCTGTGTGTGTGTGTGTGTGTGTGTGTGTGCGTGGGCGTGGGCGCACGCTGTGCGTGTGTTCAAGTAAATTTACTTCCCGTTGGGCCATGCAGTGTGCTTTCCGTGGGGCCGTGCATGTGTGTGTGAGCGCGCATGTATGATTGAGTGCGTGTGCACTGTGGGTGTGTGTGCATAATCGAGCGTATAGTAAGTATTTGAACGGTAACGATGTCTGCCCTGCTGCACGGTCCAGTTCCTCGGTGGGCAGTATGAGGTTGTGGGTGTACTGGTCTGTTGTTTGTGAGTCTGGCGACTCTGCACAGCGCACGGGCTCCTGCTTTGGTTACTTGTTGTAAGGGAGTATGTTCCCTGGCAGTATGTTCCCTGGGCCCTAGTGGTGTATGTCAGCTGCAGCAAAGCTGTTGTTTTGGGTACCACCTCATTGCCTGGTGTCTCATCGTGTCTTTTCTCAGCAATCAGCCACATTGCCAGGTTGTGCAGCAGTTTCCGTTTGCATACACTCGTGTGCGTGAGCGTGTTTCAAGTAACACAAAGTTCCAGCACCAGCCAGGCTGATATTGCACCAACAACAACTACCAACGCTCTGCACTCACCAGCGGCTGACGTCCCCGCCTCTGCTCCTGCACCTGCATGAAGCGCGTAGCACACAAAATATAAACAAGGGTCCAGAGTTCAGCTGACCTGTGGCGTTGCTGGCGTTCAGGGTGTGTGAACACACACGCGTCGCCACCAGCGTGCCGCATAGGCGGCACTCAGAGCTGCAACAGAGCTACAGAGCTGTGAGCCGATTTCTCCGCAGCACCCCATGGATACAGCTTCTCAGAACCTCCTCTTGCCAGTGCATTTGAAGCCTACTCGGACCACTGCTTGTGCATTTGCAAACCGCACCAGCGTGGGCGCTGGACCAGAAACCACAATGAAAAGTCCCAGACGGAAAGCAGACGAACAGCTCTGATTCCAATTCTCGCCCTTGCCCGCAACTGCTGCATCCCCACCTGGCCGCGAGAAGCCGCGCGTTGCTGCGCCTGCATATACACGCCACGGCAAATCCAACCTAAGTGAGGTTTTGGGAGTTAGGGAGTATGTAAGCAAAGAACGCGAGCCACTTCTCCCAGGACAAGCTGTGCTCACCGGCGCGCACCGCATCCACCAGCGCGACGCGCGTAGCGTCAGGTTCTATGCCAAACGCTTGCAGCTTCTCTTCTGTCAGCCTGAAGAAGTATGGTTCCTTCTTGGACTTGTCGTATCCTTGCAGCCTAAGCTTCTGAAAGCACAGCCGTGCTTCCTCTTCATCCAAACAAGGCACGCTGCACAGCCAGGTTTCCAGATCCCAGCGGCTCGCTGTTGCTGTCATATCACCAACAGCATAAAGACCAGGGTCTGCCTGTCAATGTTGGCCTGCCACCCTAAAGGGCAAGTAATACACAGGTCGCGCAGGAAAACTAGGATGCCGGAAAAGGAGGAAAAGAGAGCTCGTCCAACCTCACGCTGCGCGTCACTAGGCCTGCCACGCTTGCAAAAAGGGACAGGGCACGCAGTAGTGACTAGGATGAAGGCAACTTCTTGGAGGGAGGCAGGGTGTGCTTGACCGCAATATATGCCTGGGCCGGGTAATGCAAGTCGGGCAATGCAAGGCGAAATCGCGTTTTTGAACCACAGGAGGTGAGACAGCTCACATCCGAACTGCAGCCTCACTGCCTCAATGCCACAATGTTTAGCATCTTTGGTCGACAGCCACCTTCAACCTTAACCCGATGTTTGCAGCAGTGCGAATGTGCATGTCTCCCGCTGAACAGGACTTCGTTGTGCCTTGCCATCATTGGGCCTCGACCCTGCCATCAAACTGACACGCTGGCATAAGTGCAGAAAAGCAGCCTGGTGTCACGAGTGCTCGAAGCATTGCTCGAGCCACGCGTTTTCGTGCTGCGCAGAATTGTCCATGTTCGTCGGTTTGTAGAAACTGCCTGCAAGGCCGCCTGGATAATGATCGAACTGCTTTGATCCGCAGTGGTGCCCAGACGAAATCTCCTTGCAACATGGACGTTTGCAGCATGCGCCTGATGCCGCTGCGCGATGAGTGAGCAGCGCGAACGCATATCCAGGCGATGAGACGCTGCCTGGCATTCGCACTGCTGCTGCGCACGTGTCCTGTACGCCTGTTGTGTATGTGCATACTGTAATATGGACAAGGTTTATTCCTGCAACGGCCACTCCCCACAGCACGTCCCCTCTCCCTTTGTCAGCTGCCGCACCACTGCTGAGAACCGACTTGGAAAACTGACTTGACTTCCTTGACACTCTCGGTGCACAGCCGAGCACGGCGCTTGTGCCGTCGTGCCTGCATGCGCTCCATCACACGCGCCCCACCGGGATGCGCTCTGGGCTCTGGGAGTGCAGCTTTGGTGGCGCGCTGGCAACGGCTGCAAGCGCTATCAGGAAAGCGCACGCAGAGGCGCTCCGGCGGGGCACGGAGGCGGCCGTAAAGGCAGAGGCAGCCAAGGTGTCGAGGGCCGCCCAGCGGGATGCTGTCAAGGCTGCCCGGGGGCCGCAGCAGGAACTCGCAGCCGCATCCAGCGCGCAAGCGACACGCGCACAGGGCAGGTGAGGCGGCCCACACAGCCCGCCGCTGAGATGCATGCGGGCCGGCATCTGGCAAGCCGCCAACTGGCCGCCAGCGGCCCGCCAAGCAGGACATGCTGCAGGAGCAGGAGGAGCCGCCGCGCGCTAAGCGCGTGCGCACCAACCCCGGCAGCGCGGCCGCGCGATCAGCGGCAGCAGCAGCAGCAGCGGCAGCAGCGGCAGCGGAGTCACGCCTCTCCTCCCAGCACACGCAGCAGCTGCTCAGCCCGGCAGCAGCCTGGCAAGCCAGGGCCGGCCTGCTGCGCCAACGCAGGCGACGCACCACGTGGCGCAGCGCGAGGCGCAGGCTCAGCCCCTGCAGGCGCTACCACAGCAGCTGCACCTGCCTCACAGGGCGGCGTCAGGGCCGCAGTAGGCCTCGGCAAGGCGTTCGCCGAGGCTGGCCGCGGTGGCGCGCAAACGCCAGCGCGGTGACGACGGCGTCGGCAGCACGGCGGCTGAGGCTGATGGCGCCGGCTGCAAAAAGCGGCCCCGCACCAGCCCTGCACCTGCCTGTGGCGGCTGGTTCTGCACCAGCCTTTGCACCCGGTGCTGTGGCGAGGCCTGGCGGCCAGCCGGCAGGGGGTGTGAGGCCCTGCTAGCAAGGCTTGCCTTGTACGCATCATACACACACTAACATGTGTTTAAATCCTAAATCTTAAATCTCATCCCAGTGTGAAAAGGAACTAAGTGTGGTAGGGTTAGCAGGCAAATGAATTGCGCACACATACTGGCACGGGCGGCATGCAGCCGTTTCTGGTATATGTCACTGGCCGTGAAGTGCTCTGTTCCCAGCCAGGATGTGTCGTGCCCACGGCAGCTATGCTCATCGTCATGCCTATCACAAGTCAAAGTCAGTTGCCCAGCGGGTGGAGCTGGGAGCTGAGCACATGTGGGTGGACACATGCACATTTCGCAAGGAGTTCCATGCCCTGGGAATACATGCGCACAAGGCAGATAGCCTTTGCAAACGCTTGCATTATCAAAGAGACAAAGAACTGATGCAGCATCTGAACTCATGGTACCCCCTTGCCCCCCTCCCTCTACAGGTGGCCGCCACCCGTTTGCACCACATGGTGTGGGGACGCCGCCAAAAGCATCCTGGCAACAGGGTGTATCATTTACTTATTTATTTGTTTGCGTTATCAACTGAGCATGCAAAGCACTGGCCTGATAGCAGCCAGGCAAGCGGCGTCGAGGACGAAGCACAAGCGAAGCAGCGGCTCGCATCCATGACAGCATTCGGACAGCAGCATCCGACAGCCCCGGCATGCAGCTGAAGGGCGGGCATGGCGTACTGACGTGCGCACGGGTTCACCGTGTTGCCACATGTGCAGACCTGCACGGCAGTTGGCTGGAAGCGGAGCTGAATGCGTGGAATCGCAAAACGCGCAGCTCCAGCGGTGTCTGCGCAGACACCGCATGCGTAGCAGCGCACATTGAGGCATCCCGATCAGGCGCACGCATGCGGGATTGGCTGCTCGATCTGACAACTTAGGGTCAACCTCGTGTTGTGTTGCGAGTGCTACGCTGGCGTCTGCACTGCATCCCCCAGGTCCTGCATGCACCGTCCCAGGGAGACAACCATGCCTGTCAGTGTGGTCACCACACTGTGGTGTCACTGTCAAAGTGTCAAACATCAAGCGTAAACCAACTCTCCCTGTGCGTCACTTGCATGCCGTGGCTCTGCAGCAACTTGATGCCACCCGGGTGACACCTCCCACTAGGTAGCGCAGGCTGGCCCGACAACGCTGTGCCGCAATTGCGACTGTGGCATGACGACACACTGCGCACATGCCTTGCCTCCCGCAGTGATTGTGGGCAACCGCGATGAGTGACTGACGCATTACACCAGCGCTAATGCTTTGCAGCGTGGCGATTTCTGCCCTCATCAGCACACAACTCGGGGCCCCCAGCACACACACATGCGTACATGCGCCGTTCCCACTGATTGGGCTGACACCCGCTGCTGCTTCTGCACACAGCCGTGGACAAGCAAGTGGACAGGCTGCATGTAATCCGTCTGCGTCATGCGCTGCATGCCCTTGGTGTTTGTGCTGCTGGCAAGGACTGCAGCACCTACAGTGCACCTTCCAAATCCCAGCTACCTGGCCTGCATGGGGGATACAAACATGCATGCATATCTATCATGCAGTCGACAAATCCACACAATTGCTTGCAATGCTGTTCTTGGTCAATCAGGATACAGACATCGCCTCATCTGCCGACACACTTCACATTATCGCTTACACCAGCAATCATTTCACCTGCTGCACACATGCAATCAGCAGCTGCACACAGCACACGATGATGCTCCACTAGGTCCCCGTCCGGAGACTCCTACCAAGATCAAGATGAGTGACGGGCACGAGCCCAGTCTTCACATGCCAGATGGCAACAAGCTGCTGGTCTTGTTTGCAGCAGACACAGCGCTGCCACAGCAAGCCGCTCACTGCCTAACAAAACTCCATGCGGTGCATATGGTACACACGCGTTCAAGTCCCCACGGGAATCACACTGCAATATGGGCACAATGCACACTGCATACACGCCATTATTGCTAGCACTGAAAAACGAGGCAGTCGGTACGGGGGCCAGCGCTGCTGTTAGCATTGCGTGGCGCAAGCAGTAGCGTATACGGGGTAGCTAGCGAGCTGTAAGCGGTGCACAGCAGCGTTGGTACATAGCGAGCTGTAAGCGGTACATCGCAGCGCGGCGGTGCATAGCGAGCTGTAAGCGGTACATAGCAGCACAGCAGTACATACCGTAGCAGCGCGGCGGTACATAGCGAGCTGTAAGCGGTACATTGCAGCACTGCGGTACACAGCAGCGCGGCGATACATAGCGAGCTGTAAGCGGTACATAGCAGCGCGCACACTCAGTAGCAGTAGCAGCAGGCCTACTGGCATATATTATATAGCGCGCAGCGAGAGGAGGGAGCCTGTTGCTGCCTGAGACATGACACGCATGCAAGAAGCACCTCAACGCGCATACAGCTACATACACGTGTGTATAGCTACACGTTGGTACAGGCAAGCCGTTGCGTAGCACGCCCACGGTCACATACAAGGGGGAGGGCGTGGGTAAGGGCGGGGAACGACATAAGCGTGCACACGTTGCACATACAGGGCAATATGACAAAGGAGACATTTGGACGCATAAAAAGTGGCGTTAGACGTTCGAGTGGGGTTTTGCACAGGCGCTTTAGATGGGAGTTCCAAGATCAAGTCAGGCTCGCGAAGGTCGCAAAGCACTAGGCTCACGAAGCTTTATGATAAGCGTACGGTCACATGAATGCACTGAGGTCAATACACGTATCCGTACGAGGGAGCGCAATATAACGCACTTGGGAGAATGAAAAGCAAACCGATTGGTGGGGCACAGCATTTATCCTTGTGGGCATGGCAACGCGCGCCATCCGCCACTTCACCACTCAGCTGCCGAGGCGGCAACGCATCCTTATGAGCGCGTCCTGCAGCGATTTAGGGTGCCCGACACACACCATATGCGTGTGGGTAGGGTCAGCAGGCAAATGAATTGGACCATTTGGGAAAAGCGCGTTAGGCCAATCGGGGCCATTCGTTGGAGTCACAATCCAGCGGCAGTACCAAAACAGCACTGATATCGCATGGACGACAATACCTGTTGGTTGTTCACGGGTGCAGGTCATTGCCTTGCTCCAGCACAAGCCGTAGAGGCTGGCATACGTAAATGCCTAACACAAGGAAAATCACGGGGCAAGCAGGCACGGCGAACGGCCGTGGCAAGCCTTACTTGTAGCCCGCATCTCTCCTGGTCACACAAGCAGCTGCACCAGCACATACGGTGCACACATGCCTACGCTCACGGCTCAAACAGAAGCAACGAAAATAGACAAAAACGTATGAATCCGTACCATAGAGCCGACTGCGGAAGGAGAAAATCGAAAGAAGGCGCTCCGGAAAGGCGCACACCGTGCGACGAGCGCCAGTGTTGCTCGCATACAACGCAGGTGCAGCTCGGCTGCTGGGAAGATGCGATCCTGAGCTAGCGCCAGCGCGGCCTCACATCTGCCGGCCTGCCGCTAAGACCCACCAAAGCTGCTGCTGCAGGGCCGGTGCGGGGCCGCTTGTTGCAGCCGCGGCCGTCAGCCTCAGCGGGCGCGCTGCCGTCGCCGTCGTCACCGCGCTTGCGTTTGCGTTCCACCACCACGACAAGCGACTGGCTGGGGCCTGCTGAGGCCTTGATGGCGTCGTTGGCCGCCATTGCTGCGTCGCCGCCCGTCAACGCTGGCAACGCTGGTGCGGATGGCGCCAGAAGGCTGCTGGGATCTGCCGCCGTACATGCAGTGGAGGTGGTGAGGGTGACACCCACGGCGCTGCTGCTGCTGCTGGCAGCCTGGCTCTGGCCCGTTGCCGCCTCCTCCTGCTGCCGCTGCTGCTGGCGTGGCAACGTGGCTCCGCCCGCCGCGCCTCCGTCACGCTGTAGCAGCAGGGTGTTCTGGCTGCGCGGGCTCAACGCCTTGAGCTGCGCACCCGCGCTGGCGGCGCTGGCAGCCGCTGAGGCAGGTGCGCTGGCGTCCGTGCCAGCGCCAGCTGCGCCCTTGCAGCTCGGGCTGCCAACTCTGCTTCTGGGGTGAGTGTCGCTCAGCGCGGCCACGCCGCTGGCAGAACAGCTCAGGGCCAGGGAGGGCGCCGCGCTGAGCGCCATGGCAGCCTGCTGCTTGCTGGCAGCATCTGCAGCGCTGCCAACGTCAGCAGGCAGCGGGAGGAGGACCAGCGCCGGCTCTGGCAGCTGCAGCTGCTGCTGCGAGGCCGGTGGCGCCGGCGGCGCTGGCAGCGCAAGGTGCGCCTGGGCGTTTGCCAAGCCAGCGAGCGCAAACGAAGCCCTGGCGGCCTGCCGGTTGGCCGCACGGGAGGTAGGGGGCCCGGTGGCCGCCGCCCTGTGGGGCAGGTGCAGCTGCTGCGGTGGCGCTGAGCCTGCGCCCCGGGCTGCACCGCCTGTCCTGGCGCAGCAGGCTGGCCCTGGCCTGCCAGGCCGCTGACGGGCTGAGCAGCCGCTGCGTGTGCTGGGAGGAGAGGCGTGTCCCCACTGCCGCTGCTGCCGCTGCTGCCGACTGCGCGGTTGCCGCTGCCGGGCGCAGCAGGCTGGCCCTGGCCTGCCAGGCCGCTGACGGGCTGAGCAGCCGCTGTGTGTGCTGGGAGGAGAGGCGTGGCCCCACTGCCGCTGCTGCCGCTGCTGCCGACCGCACGGTTGCCGCTGCCAGGGTTGGTGCGGGCGCGCTTAGCGTGGGGCTGCTCCTGCTGCCCCTGCTGCGCAGCGGGCTTGGTGGGCCGCTTGAGGCCGGTTGGCGGCTTGCCAGACGGCTGCCCTCGTGCGCTTGCCGCCTGCTCCTGCTCCTTGCACTGCTTGGCGCTCTCGGTGAGCGTTCGCACCCGCTTCGCCGCCTGCATGCCGGCTGCGGCAGCGGCAGCTGCGGCCCGCTCCTCCTCCTCTGCCGCCTTGGCTGCCTCCGCCTCTTGCCTTTGCGGCCGCCTCAGCATCCCTGCCCAGCCTGAGCGCCTCAGCGTGCGTCCCCTCGATGACCTGCATAGCCTTGGCCAGCGCGGCGTCGAAGTCGCTACCCAGCAAAGTCCACTTCTTGGCATGCGCGTTGTACGCCTGCATGCGTTGCGCCAGCCAGCAGAGAGCAGAGGAGCACGCAAAGGAGGTCAAGCGGAGTTCAGAGACCAGGCTACAGCAAGGATTTGAGAGCGCATTGTTTACCACGATGTGGTGCTACCCGCATGGCAGCATGGATGGCAGCTGCGCACTGCCAGCCCACACTTCCTACTTGCCCCCCTAAACAAAACTAGCGGGGTGAAGACACCTTAGGTTAGGTGATTGCCCAGCAATAGGCCATGTCGTCTGGATTCATGCAGGCGTTTTGCGCTGGCGATTTTGACCCGCCGATTTATGGGTTTGCGGTGCCAGGGGCGCTGGGAAGCAACGCCAAATCGTGTTTTGTTGCGGTTCGTTGCAAAGGCGGATGTAGCTAGCCTGTCAGGCCCAGTTTGCGTAGCAGGGGATCCCTGCGACAGGTGCTATGCTCGTGCTTACAGTGCGGGATGGGAGGAATGTTGGAGGGGCCAATCAAGCAGAGTGCGAGCGCTGCCAGGCAGGCACAGAACGTTGCGGTGGATACCAAATGCAGGTTGGGGTAGAAAATCAGGCAAGCGTGCGGCAGGTTCAGGAAGGATGGGGTCCCTGCTTGGAGGCCAAGCATGCACGGTTCGAAACCATACTTGGGTGCAGAACCAGGACTCCACCTTGGGGGTTCCACAGAGCGTTGAGCAGCAGCAGACCGATGTGTTTGTGTTAGGAATAGATACAAAGGCAGTTCGAGAGAGCCTTTCGGGCTGGAATCGTGACGATTTCAGGGAACGAGGGGTCGCCCTGATTGACAGGTCGCCCGAGGTTTTCGTGAGCGGGAAGGGCCAGCAGAGAGATCAAGCTCCGGGCAGCCACATAGCTTGCGTTGCATATCAGGACAGTATAAGGCAGCAATGACAGCCAGGTTTGTGGCGATCCCAGGATCCCTGGCACGCAATTGCTACACGGGTTGTCGAAGTGCGTGCAAAGCTGCCCGAAAGCAGCAGAAGCTTACAGTGGTGATACCAGGACGGTCCCAGCCAGCGTTTGCTGCCAAGCTCCGGGCAATGCCGGGCTGCACAGGGGGCCTCTTAGCAGGAGCACAAAGCACTTAGCCGTTTCGCGGGCAATAAGCGCGTGGGACGAGCGGATTTGCCCGGGATTGGGACCCGCATTACCGCGCGTAGGCTGCGCCAATGCGCGCGCCGAAGCGCGGCCTCGGCGCATCAGGGTTGCTGCTACGACACCTGGCGAAGCGGCCGCGCGAGCGCGCTCAGGGGCGACCATGGGCGCGAAATTCGTTAGAGCTCCAGGGGTTGATGTCGATCGATAATCTATAAAGCGTCTTAACAAATGTGCGATGACTATAAATCATAAAGGCATTGCTGGTTCAGGCAATGACCGTGTGCATATTACAGTATGCACATGCACACACCGACAGGAGGCGCACAGCACAGGCGCGTGGCCACCATGCCATTCCAGCCAGCACCACCGGCACCATCACTCACCGCCTTGATGCGGGCGCGCTGCTCCTTGCGCAGCGGCATCAGGCACGTGATCGGCTGGGTCTCGATGCCCAGCAGCGCGCGGGTGCACTGCTCGAGGCAGTTGGCCGTGACGCTGCAGTACAGGCAGCGGCGGCACCACACGCACAACACGCGACCACTCAGTCACCCAGGTGTATATGACCAGAGGTTGAGAGATTTGTGTCAGTTTGTGTGCGGGGGCAAGATGGCGGGGGCAACCTCCTTGTCAGGGGTGGTGGAGGTGGTGGAGTGACAACAGAAAATCGAGGCACGGTGGACTTAGCACTGCGTTCAAGATTGTGCACCGTAACATGACGTGTGCCAGCGTGTGCCATTGTTTTACTTCATGTGCGTGAGCCCGGGTGCTGCCGAGCCATCTGGTGGGCCACAGCAGTGCAGCAACACATGCATGCGCACGGTCGGGCCAGGCCGGTGTGTTGAGGGGTGGGCTTGCGCCTGTGTTACTCACGAGCAGTCATATCCGCCCTCCAGAATCATCGCGATGCCCCGTTCAGGCCTCGGCTTGTCCTTGTCCTTGTCGTTGGCGACCTTGGCGACCTGCGCCTCCACCTTGAGCAGCTGCTCAGTCATCCAGGCGTAGCCACCCGGGCTGACCTGCAGGCACGATGGGCAGCGAGCACAGCACAAGGGGCAGCGAGCACAGCACGGCACAAACCACATACTGTGAGTGTGTCGCGCCGGCTGGCCAGTGTGCGTTGTGCAGCCGAGAAAACTGCTTGCATTCCAGATGCACAGCGGGGGTGAGCGCATGCCAGCCCGTGCACACGCACACGCGCTCCTTACCATGACAGTGCACTACTCAGGCGGGGCAGCACGCTTAGGTGCCGCTGCATGCACCATGCCTCCGCCCCCCCGCCCAGCAGCTCTCACACGCACACATGCTACCGTTCGTTTGCAGCAGCCATTAGACCAGGCCAATCACCTCGCCATCGTCACGTTCGGCTCCCATCCTTATACACGCTGCACGGCCCCAAGGAACGCACACTGCATGCACACCCACCCACCCACCATCTGAGCGCGCACTTACGAAGCACTCCCCCATGGCGTCGCCGGCAGCGGCGTCAAAGCCCGCCGCAACGATGATCAGGTCCGGCTTGAACTCCTGGAGGATGGGGATGACAATGGTCAACATGATGACCTGCAGGGGGGGCAAAGCAGCAGGGCATTCAACCACTCAGGCCCAACACGGCTTGTGCACTGGCTGCCACCGTATTGACACGCGCTGGGGTGTGATAGGGCTCGGGGTACAACCAAAACCTTGGGTGGCGATGCATGGACCACAGTTACGGTCGTGGTGGCTTACGCGTGAAGGGCGGGTGGGTCAGGAAAGGGAATGAGGGGGCGGCGGAGCGGGCAAACGCGCTGCCTAAGCAAAGCAGGCAAGCAACGCTGTCCGCATGGCCTCGGCTACGCCACCCACACTGCATCACGTGTGCATTGAGGGGTTAGAGGGGTATCCCCAT
>BDDA01000921.1:32200-42717 GCA_001662385.1 Chlamydomonas asymmetrica | reverse complement strand
AACCCCACCCCCACCCACTGATGACTCCCACTGAATGCTTCCACGTCGTGCTGCATTTTGTGTTTTGGCAGGTGGCAGTGCCAGTCCTCGTCATGGCCTTCCTGGTGGTCTTCCTCAGCGTGTTCATGTTCATCCCGTTCATGCTGTACGGTCTCGGTCTCGGAGCATCCCCCTCCACCCCACACTCCCCCCAGCTAGCCGGCCACCATGATGGCCTCGCAAGCACTGGCAACGGAAACGGAAGCGACAGTGGCAGAGGTGCATGGGATGCTGTGGCGGCCGCGTTGTTTGCCTCCATGATTGCGTCGACAGACGCTGCGTCTGTGCTGCTGGTGCTCAAATCAGGTAAGGCTTCGTGTGGTGTGCGGTCATGCATGTGAGTGTTGTGCATGACGACAGGAGTCCAAGGGGCAGGCGGAGGTGGCAGACTTTCTGCGTTGCTGTCCTGCATCCTTGTGTTTTTACCTGCCGTGTCTGCAGTCATGCCCACTGCAGAAGCCGCATGCTTCAACTGGCCACCCCCACGATATGGCATGGCGTGGATGCAATGATGCTGCTGCATGCATGCAGCTGGGGCGCCCGAGGTACTGGATGTACTGCTGGGGGGCGAGGGCATGCTGAACGACGCCTCCAGCCTCACCCTCTTCCAGGCCCTCACAGCCCGCCTGCTGGCGCAGCAGGCCAAGCAGCCGCAAGTTCACCTCCCGCACACACACACCACCGCGGCAGCGCCGCACCTCAATTCCTCCTCGCCAGTGACAGCCGCCGCTGCCGCGGCGGCGGCAGCGGCCGCGGGTGTGGAGGGTGTGGTAGTGCGGGACTCGTGGCATGATGATTTCCGGGAGCTTGGCGGCGACATGCTGTGGTACACGGTGGGCGGCATCGTGGCGGGCGTCGGCGTGGCGCTGGTGACGCAGTGAGTATATAGTGCGGTGCCAGCTAGCAGAGAGAGTCCGTTCCCAGATGACAAACAACTAAACTGAGTGTATGATACCGCTACTTTGTTGACATAAGCAGGGGACAACTTGTTTTAGCTTGTAACATGCACCTCACCCACTGCATTTCGGCATACCGTATGATCACCGCGCCCATCGGCGCTCTGCAGTATGCTGGTACCTGGCCAAGCTTTGCGTGCGTGCATCGTGTGTCATGCAGGCTGGCGATCCGCTGCATGCAGCGCGCCGGGATGCCCTCCAACTACGAGGTGTGCTGGTCGCTGCCAGCCGCGTACTTGGCCTTCTATGTTGGCCAGGTGAGGCAGCCAGTCCAGGGGGGGTCGCTTTATTTGCAGCGCATGGGATTGCCGGCACGCAGGCGACGACCACGCACGCATGAATCCCTGCCTGCCTGCTTGGTGTGGAAACTCCAAACACCAACAACAATCTCTTGTGTTGCAACCTCATGTAACCCTACATGATAATCGCACTTTGGCGTAATCAGCCAATATCCTCACGCTGTGACCTGGCAGCTTCTTTGCATGACATGCATTTCATGCATAATATGCAGTGCTCCCCAACACCCATTGTGGACAGCCGCCTGGAGCCTCTAGGATGTGACGGTGCTAAAAGCGTGATACCCAAGTCCCTCCCTCCCCCCACCATACGTACTGCATTTCCGGATATTCACCCTCCCCTCTCCCCATTCTGCATCCCCCAAATGGGCTCACAATCCATGGATTCATGATTTTCATTTATGAAGTGATGAACTGATGCTTTGGCACCCGCTTTTTCCACCGCCTTGGGTGCTTCAAAGGCCGCCCTGGGCAGCTCCGGCTGCATCGCGGTGGTGGCGTTTGCGCTGTGGGGCAACGCCTCGCTTCTGTGGGGCATGAGCGCGGGAGCGCTGCGCCGCAACGCCTTCTTCGGCTTCTGGGACGTGGCGCTGCTGGCACTGAACGGCCTGGTCGTGTTCTACGTTGGCGCATCGGCCACCAACTTCACCATCAGGCACGTGTTCGCACCCGCATTTGTGCATTGTGTGGGGTATGCTGCGTGTTGAATGTATTGCAGTAGTATGCGAAGGGTTGGTAAACGGCCAGGTTTGGACATGAGATCTCAGATTTGTCATCACAAGGTGAGTGGTTGGTGGGTATAATTTCGAAGTGCGCATGCCCACCGCGCCGCTGTAGCCGGAGTAGCAAGCGTGCGTGCAGTGCATGCCATCAGGTACCCGAGTTAGCGTACTGAATTACATGTATCAGTTAAGAGTCGCACAACACCAGCCAGCTGTGTAGCCTGCTGGCCGCTCAGTGGCGGTAGTACAGTAATGCCGTGATTATCTCCCCTGTCCTTACATATGCACTACGCCACTCACATGCAGCCGCAATCTGACTGACTGGCTCCGTGCGGTTGGCGCCTCATCTCACCCGCAGGGCCAGCCAGTTCTTGTACGACGGCTGCGATGATGTTGGCTGCCCCTCCACCCGGCTCGGTCCCGGCGCTTCATTGCTGTCGCCCGCCAGCGGCAGCGCTGCACACCAGTACGCGCTGGCCCGCCACGCGACCGGCTACGACGCCACCCGGCACGGCACCAGCATGACCGACTTCGTGGTCAACAGCCTGCTCACGAAGCTGCCGCCGATCTACCTCTTCAGTTTTTTCCTGCGCTGGGTGCTGACCGAGGCGTCGTTCTGGCTGCTGTACAAGCTGCGTCTGGCCGAGGTGCGACTGACCCGTTCAATCGGGGCCGCGTACCGCACACGATGCCGCACCACTGGTGCACTGGTTGCATTGCATGTGCACGCGTGTTTGAATGCATTGGTTATGCGCGTTTCTTCCGTGCGCGCTATGAGTGCATGCCTGATGCTGTTCCTGTGGGCGGTGGGCGCAAGCGTGGTGCCGGTCGGTGGGGTTTGGTGTAGCGGGCGGTGGTGCCGCAACAGGTCATCACTGTTTGCTGCCGTGGCGTCCTGTGTGTTGCTGAGGATGGCGCCTTCCTCCTCAGCCTCCTCAGCCTCTGCTGCCCAGCAGCCATACATGTGCTGATATATGCCAGCGATCATTACGCACCACTGACTCCATTGTGCAACTCTTGTTACCGGTAGCCATGTCCAATGAATCCATTCATGCATGCTCCTCTTCCTTCCATCCTGCACACCTGTACACACACGCATGGCCCCACGGCAACCTCTTCCCAATACACACACAATACTGACATGCACATGCACAGGGTCTGAGGGACGTGGGCTGGCGTCAGCGCCTGTTCCTCACGTTTGCGGGCGTGCGCGGCGGCCTGTCCCTCATCATGGTGCAGACGGTCCTCACCCTCACCTACACCGTGCAGACAGACCAGGTGCGGCGGCTCTGCAGCGCCACATTGTCCAATATGAACGTCTGATCTCGATCACCGGCCAGTCACATGAAAAGGGTTCCTAAACATGGGGTGATGGTATGAATCGCATCCTCCAGGCAAAGCGGCCCGCTGTACATAGCTGCAGTGTGCCACCTGTGCACGTCCCAATCCGGACTGACGGGTACATGCATGTGCAACGCCTCACCAATGCATCTGCCAGGCACCTGCCAGTGTGCGCTGCATGCCATCCCCTGCTGGGTGTTCAACCACTGAACCAGTGCTTACGGACCCAGCGAGTTCCCCTCCCCTGCCTTGCTTGTTACCTATCCTCTGAGCCGGCGCGCTGCTTTAGCAACCATACAGGTCCCGTCTCCTTTGACTCGACTCGCCTCACTGATGTCGCACATTAAGCACCTCCCGCCTCACCCCTGCTCGCTCACTCTCACCGCCGCCGCTGCTGCTGCTGCTGCTCCTGGTAATGGTGATGATGATGATGATGCACTGTGCACGGCGGCCTGCTGTCTGCTGCCTGCCTGCAGTTTGTGCGCGCCGAGATAGCGCTGTGGACGACGGGCTACGTGATCATGACGCTGGTGATCAACGTGCCGCTGCTGCGGCCGCTCATGCGGGTGCTGGGCATGAACTCGGTGTCCAGAGAGCAGCTGCACGTGCGCAAGCAGGTGGGCGCGTACATATGCTGGGAGGTGTTGTAATCCGGTACAGGCGACCCCTCGAGGGACCGTTCACCTCGCCTTCAGAAATTAGGCGTGTATTCGCGTGTTACCTTGATGACGCTCTCATGGCACACGTACGCGTGTGTTCGTTAGAGGAGGATGACTGGAGGCATCTGGGCATCACGAGGTGTTGGATTCTGTGGGGCCATGCAGTGTATACCTGGGTGTGCATGCATGCTTGGGGGTGCATGTGGGACATGCAGCAGGGTGGAGTCGCTCTCTGCTGCCCAGGGCATGTCAAGTTTCTGAGATGGTGGGTGAGTTGAAGTCTCACACATGTCCTGGATTCCAAACCGTCGACGGTGCACGCGCAGGTGAAGAGCGCGTTCCGGCGCTTCACCGTGTCGGCCGTGGAGGAGCTTCAGGCCGCCGAGGAGGAGGTGGTGGCGGGCGTGGACTGGGCCGCGGTCTCGCGCCTCACCGACCATGCCGCGGCGCTCGACACGCTGCTGCCCAGCAGCACCAAGAAGCGCAGCAGCGCCAAAGCCAAGACCGCTGCGGATAGCGGGAAGGGCAGGGGCAGGGGGAAGGCTGCGCGGCTGTGGTTTCCGGTCGCAGCGTTCTTGGCTCGCTGGGGCCATAGCTTGCAGCGCATACTGTGTTGGTGTGGGAAGTATGGAGGAGGTGGCGCTGCAAAACCAGCAGGAGCGCTTCAGCCAGGCAGCAGAGCGTCTACTGGCAGCTCAGAACTCCCGAGAAATGCTGGTGTCAAGGCCGGCAGGAAGCGGTCTGCCACCGGGGGTGGGCCCGTCCTCGCCAGCGCCTCGGACGAAGCACGGCGTCTGCTGCAGCAACCCCTGCTCGAGTCACTGCCGGAAGATGAGGCTGACATTGAGGCCCCTGCCCTGGCCACCCTGCCTCGTCTGGCAGAGGAGGAGCTCGGCCCAGGCAGCGCAACACCCGCCGATGGTGCAGACGCTGTCATTAAAGTGCTCAGTGCTGCGACGCAGCATGACGAGAACGCCGCTGCTGCTGCCGCCGCTGCTGCTGCTGGCAGCACGGGTGCCCTCAGCAGTGCGGGGCTGGGTGGGCAGAAAACGTCAGCCGCCGTGCCGCAGCGGGTGCCGCGTGTGGCGACGGGCGCGTGGCGTCGCACGAAGGCGTCCGGCGCGGGCCACCACGTCGTCTCCGCCTACCCCGTCATCATGCACCGCCAGGACGATTCTGTGAAACAGTTCAGCCTGTCCGCGATAGCATCTGCCAGCGAGACCAGCAGCATCGCTGGAGAGTATGAGTACGATGAGGAAGACGAAGACGTGTTCGGCTCCGGTGGTCTCGGTCTCGGTTTCGCCACCAAGCACGCCCATCTCAGCTCCGGAAGCGGCCGCTCCGGAGCCACCCTGGGCATCTTGGAAGAGCAGGCCCTGGCCTCTCAGTCAGATGCGCTGTTGCAGGCGTATGGTGCCCCCGGTGCACAGCGTCGTCAGCGTGCGACTGCGGGCGCTCGGCGTGGCCGCCATCGGGCAGGCCGCCACCACCAGTCGTTGGCGCTCCTCGCAACTGACAGCAGCGATTGCTCCGACAGCGACACCAACGATGGGAGGGACAGCAGGGCGTTTGGCAGGCTCCGTCGCTCGCCCAGCAGCACCAACTTGCAAGCGCTGCTGGCGGAGCAAGAGGATCAGCTCCGAGACCACATCGCGCAGCAGCGGCTGGCGCCAGGCTGCCCCTTTGCCGCGCCTGCCGCTGCCGCCGCCGCTGCTGCAGCAGCAGCTGCACCCCCCAGCGACACATCGACGCCCAGTGGCACCGCCACGCCTGCTGCGAGTGCAGGAGGCTTCGGCCGAAACCGCCGAAACCACACCTCTGCCAGCCACGGATCTGCAAGCGGTGCCGCAGCAGCAGGCACTCCTTTGGCTACTGGCAGTCGCACGCCTGCTGCGGCCACTCCCGCTGGTGCTGCTGATGAACCGTACGCCGAGGCGCATAGTGATAGTCACAGCAGCCAGCTTGGGCCCATCGCACGAGTGGCGGCAGCAGGGCTGCGCCGTGCGGGCAAGATCGCGGAAGCGAGCGTCATTGAGTGGGATTTTGAGGAGGCTGAGAGGAGGAAGCGGGAGGAGGAGCAGCTGCAGCGGGCGTCACGACAGGACACGGTGGCAGAGGAATCTGCAACCCACGCCTGCTCCACAGCAGCTGCTACAGGCGCGGCTGTAGCGGCTGCTATAGGCAAGGTTGCTGTAACGGCTGTGACAGTCACCACGGAGGTTTCTGCCGCCGCCAGTGCTGCCGGTGCTGATGGGGCTGAGCCCGCCGACCAAGCAGCAGCAGCACCAGCACCACCAGCACCAGAAAGCTCTGCAGCGGTCGATGACCCCCAAGAAGGTCCAGAAGCGAGCGCCGCGTCGTTGTCTGCCTCCTCAGCCACCGTACTGTCTGCGTTTGCTGCGTCTGCAGCTTCCGCTATGGTTGCAAGCGGAGCATCCGCGGCAGGCGGTGATGGGGACGTTGAAGCCGAAACCGCACGCTTACCGTTGCTGTCGCTGGCCTACGACAATGGCCAGTCCGTGGCTGTGGTAACTGCAGGTGAGAGAGGACCCGTCAAGGCGACAATATGCGGCGCTTTGCAGCTGTGTCACGCTGCAGCGTGCCAGCACTCCTTGTGCATCTCAACTGCTGCCGCCAGCTTGTCAGTTGTCACACTATTGTGGGGCTGTCCAGCACTATGCGACAAGTCTACTGCTGCCCCTGCATGCCGAATGCATGTTTGTTCACTGTGTATGTGTGATTGGTGCGAGGGGACAGCGTGTGTGTGAGGGGGGGGGATGGGACCTACAGCACATCAGGATCGTATTGCCCTTGACAGTGCAGCATGCCATACACCAACCGATTTGGTCGTTTGCTGGCCGCTGAACAACCAAGCATTGTGCATTTGTGCTTGGTATTCCATTGTGCTGCTTGTACCGCTGGCACTGCATTAGCAGTTCCTCAGTGCCACTGTGTCATGTGCTGTGTGTACTGCCTCAATGTGCACCAATCGAGCGCAGACCGTCGCATGCGGCACAGCATGCGGCTGTCTTCACCCGGCGACCGCCGCCGCACCGCTCAGTCCCCTGGCCTTGACGCCAGCACGGCTGGACCTTCCGCCCGGGCGGCCTCCGCCTTCCTCGATCGTACCGCGATGCTGGCCGGGGCGCGCGGTATCCCCCTCTCTTCCGCTGGCATTGTCAGCGGGGACATCAGCGCCGGCAATAGCGGCGGCAACAGCGCCGGCAACAGCGGAAGGGGCAGCGGAAGCGGCGCCAACGCGACGCTCGGCGGCGCCGCGAGCGTGACCAGCTTGCCCGGGCTGCTGGCTTCCCCTGGCGGCGGCGGCTCCGGCGGCTCGGGCCCCGTGCGCAGGCAGCTGATGAGCAATGTGAGCGGGCTGGGTCACGCGCACAGCGTGCCGCCGGGGTACGGCGGCCGCAGGTCCAGCAGTGGTGGCAGCGAGGGCGTCGCGGCGGGGGGTGCGTCGTTCGGAGCGGCACCCGCCACCAACCTCGAGCGGCTGTTCAGGTGGGGAATCAGGAAGCAAAGTACACCATGCAACTCTGCCTTTTGCTCTCCTCATGGATTGTGAAGTTATGAGTAGAGCAGTTCCTGGGAACGTCTGCACGTGTGTGCCGACTGGTCCTGTTGCATGTGCTGGTTGCGCAGCCCCTTCCTGCGCACGTATGCATCGGCAGCGTGTGTGTTGGTGTTTCCATTGACAGTGATTTTACTGCTGATTCCCGTACATGACCGCTGGTAATTGCCTGACTGGGCTGTGACGTGGTCGCTTGCAGGTCAAGCTCTGTGACCAAGCAGCTACCTTCTGCACCCCCCTCACCGTCCCCATCAGCCCAGCAGCCGGTCCTCCGCCCCGCAGGCCGCAGCAGCAAGCTGCTCATCCACTCCATCCGCCACAGCAGCCGAGC
Organism: Chlamydomonas asymmetrica; assembly: GCA_001662385.1. Lineage (NCBI taxonomy): Eukaryota > Viridiplantae > Chlorophyta > Chlorophyceae > Chlamydomonadales > Chlamydomonadaceae > Chlamydomonas > Chlamydomonas asymmetrica. The sequence continues at coordinate 34,793 of BDDA01000921.1, read as the reverse complement.
AGCCGCACGCCAGTGGCAGCCTGGTTCCGGAGCCTCCTTAGTATCCAATACAGCCCAGTACCGCATCAGCAGCCCTGCCCTCAACCTCCGGGGTCTTGCACGTGTGAGCGATGGCGGCAGTCGCAGCTACCAACGTGCGCCCAGTGGCAGAAGCAGCCCGGCTCTCAGCACCGCCAGCAGCACAGCTGCTGCTGCTGCATCGGGGCTGCTGGATTCGATTGCGGAGGGCATTAACCGCAAAGGGCCTGGGCTCCCGGGAGTGGAAGCACGCAGTGCGTTCGACCTGCATACCATTGAGGAGCAGATAGGCAGCTTCAGGCAGCAGGAGGCAGCTGCCTCGCCGTTCGCCCGGCTTTCCTCCAACACGTTGCGTGCGGCAGCGGCGGCTGGCAGCATGCGCCTTGGCAGCGGGCGGCTCGGCAGCGGCGTCGGGAGCGGTGACGGCAGCGGTACGCTCAGCAGCCGGCGTTTTGACCGGTCATTGGTTTCTCTCGGCTCAGGCAGTGAGGAAGAAAGTGATGACGATGACGACCACGCTGATGGTTCCGGAGCCGGCAAGAAGTTCAGATCCAAGTCCAGGAAGGGCAGGTCAACTGCCGGCGCAGTGGAAGCTGACAGCGCTGACGAGGATGATGGCGGTTTTGGATTTGGAGGTTACGATGCTGGAGGTTACTACAACGAGGACAAGGAGCGGCTGTTAGCGGAGGTTACGTCCGAGTACCGGCTGAGGCTGCTGAGCGGGCTGCGGCAGCGCTTCCAGGCGCGGCACCAGGCGGGCGTGATCAGCGGCCGAGCGTACAACGTCCTCAACTACGCCTGCAAGCAGGGCCTGCACCAGTGAGTGACTACCTGGCAGCAGGTGCACGTTTGACATGTGCGGCTGCCTCAAGTTGGACATTTGGGTGCCATCCCCGGTACTGTTGCTTTGCCGCAAGCAAATGCAGTTTCCAAAAGCATGGGACGTTTTTTGTCAAAAAGCAAGTGCTAGGCTTGGGGCACCACCTACCATCACGACGGTCCAACCATATCGGGCGTGGGGTTGGTTTGTGCTGCTCTGCGTCAAACTGGCCATGCGAGCTGTTTTCGCCTTGCTGAGACCATCTTTGCACCCGCAAGCTTTGCGTGTGGAAACCTGATAACATGATACGCATGCATGTGCGTGTGTCTGTACATGCGCAGGCACCGCTCAGCGCTGTCGCTGTGGGATGCCACCGGCCTGGACGCACGCTCCTCTTCGGGCGGCTCGCACTGGCTGCTGCTGCTGCTGGGCCGCATCAACTACCGCCTGAGGCACGCGCAGGCCGCCATCAACCGCCAGGCCCGACGCAGGCGCCAGCGGAGCGGCGGCAACGGTGGCGGCGGCGGCGGTGGTGGCGGTGTGCTGTGGACACTGGGCCGGGTGCTGCTGCTGCCGCTGATCCAGGTGAGTCATAGAAGGCCCTGATATCTCGTTGGAAGCGCCATTTTGGCCGAGCACTTCCATTCCAACAAGTGGCAGATGGTGCTCTTCGTTGTCCAGTGCCTCATGCGTTGCTGCTCCCATGGTGGTGTGTTGTCAGAATGCATGTGGGCTCTCTTGCTAGCTTGGGAAGGGTGAGAAGCTGCTGCCAGCTTGTCACTCTCACTGTCATCCACGTGTGCGTACTCGTGCCTAGCTGCACCTTTCTTTCTTTCTAGCCCTATCCACCAGCTTTTTCCTGCATCGTGGGCTCTATCAGCTTGCATGCAGGACGGCAGGCACATGCACACGCGCACTGAAGGCGATTTCCTATGCCAAGCATGGCAGCATGGGTCGCACACGTCATGGTACAACACCCCCTGTGCTGTGCTGTGCTGTGCTGTGCTGCCTCAGGTGCCTGCCTGGGCCATGGGCGGCTACCTGGATGCGGTGATGCTGGTGGGGCTGGAGGTGGCGGTGGAGGTGTGGCTGGCGCTTTGCTCGGACTCAACACGCTGGCTCGCCTTTGCGGGAGAGGCTGGCAGGTAGGTAGGGGTGTGTGCGCCGGCTGGGTGGGGTGTGTTCCTTGGGGTGCGGTGGTTGCAGCTGTTGCGTACATGCCCGCTAAGGGGATGAGGAGCAGCAGCCACAGTTGCTAAATTGTGTGGCTACTTGGAGGTTACATGTGTGCTCGTCCTGTTTCCACACCGCACCATCCGACCACTGCGCCGGCCGTCACACGCGTACCGGCTGTCGCACACACCCACACCCACGCGCACACACACCCTACCCACTCGCGCAGGCGTCTGTCGGAGGAGGTGGACGCCTGCACGGAGGCTGTGTGGCGCTGGATCACGGAGCGGCGCCTGGAGGCGCCCGACAAGTTCAGCGCCATCCAGACCTTCCGCGCGGCGCTGGCGGTGCTGGGCCAGCAGCGCGGCTTCGTGGAGGAGATGGCGCACAGTGAGACCCCGAGCGCTGGCTAGGATTAGTACATCGTGCGATGATAAATTTTATGATGCTATTTAACACTTGTAGGTCAATGAAGGCAACGCCACAGCAGTCGGCTGCGGTGCATTGCTCGCGTCGTTTCACGTTGTTGATTGTCACAATGCGGTGCTAGCAGCGTGCCTTCTGCACTGCTGAACAGGCCAG
>BDDA01000921.1:17918-31214 GCA_001662385.1 Chlamydomonas asymmetrica | reverse complement strand
GCCCCCCCCCCCCCCCGTTCCACCCGCATTACGCTCAGGGTCGTGCACAGCTCGTCCCCACTCAAAGATGGCGTGCTTGCGAGCGTGCACACACTTACGCGTGTGTCGCTCTGCCCCGCTGCCCCACACTGCATTGCCATCCAGGTGGGCTGTTGGAGGCGGGCGAGGCCGTCAAGCTCTCAGAGATGCTCTCCGCCGCACGCCTCCGTGTGGAGTCGCGCGGCGCCGCCTTCAGCCCCCCCACGCTCGCCGCAGTCCTGGCCAATCTGCCCATCCTCAAGGGCGTCCCCAAGCCCGCCATAGACCTCCTCCGAGCCCACTCCCGGCTCGCCAGCTACCGCCCGGGCCAGTGCATCTGGCACACGGACCGCTACCGCCGCGGGCTGCTGCGCGGCAACTGGCGGCGCCAGCTCGGCGCGGCACGCAAGCGGCGCGGGCAGCAGGGCGGGCTGGCTGGCGCAATCGTGCAGGAGGGAGACGAGGAGAACGGGGACATCGGTGCCGCGAAGCGCGGGGACGGCAGTGACGATGACGACGACGACATTGACGCCGAGCCGGGCTTTTTCGTGGTCATCAGCGGCACTGTGCGCTGCGTTGTGGGCAGGAAGGCGCGGGTGGCGGATGAGGACGAGGGTGACAGGCTGCTCGCAGCCAGCACCGCCGCTGCAGCAGACGCCGCCGCCGCTTCCCGCCGAACCACAAACGACGGCGCCACCACCGCCACCAGTGCGGCGGACGCTGATGCCAACAACGACAGTGACCATAGCGACAGCCTCTCACGCTTCTATGGGCCCAATCCGAGAGGCGGCAGGGCGGCTCCTGCTGCCGGGCAAGCCGCGGCGCCCTTTAAACGCACCAATAGCGGCAACGGCGGCGGCGGCGGCGCGCTGAGTGATGCCGGCAGCGACCTGTATGCTGCTGAGGAGGAGGAGGAGGGTGACGGCGAGGTGTTCATCCTGTCTATGGGCGGCCGCGGAGGCCTGCTGGCGGCAGTGGTGGGCAGGGCGGTGCGCGGTGAGTGGCCGCCAGCAGGGGTGGCGCGAGTGGGTCTGCCGCGTGTGTTGTCACACTTTCCTGGCTTAACGATTGCAGCTTGCGAGTACGGCACCTGCAACCTGCAACGCGGGTGTGCGCGTTTGCCCAGGTAGCTGTACTGCTGCCCGCCGTATCGTACGTCATACGCGTGCCTCTTGTAACGGGCAATTGTTGCTCCGGCTGTGTGCATGCGCTCTTGCACCTGGCTCGCTGTGTTGCTCCTGTACCCCCCTGCGGGCCCATGCATTGAAGCTCTGTTATGAAGCTGGCATCAGTGAGCGTCATCAGTCCTCGTGTAGAGGAGAGTACCGTACTGGCCCCAGCTAAAGCGACGCAAGGTTAAGACAATACCATAGTAAACACGCTGAATTGTATCCCCCCCCCTTCCTTCACAGGCATCACCATCAGCGCCGCGTACGCGGAGGGCGATGCGCTCGGCGGCGGCCCCGTAGTGCTACATGTGCCTGCGGAGGCGCTCGCCATGGTGATGAAGGCCGCCTTCCTCCCCGGAGTCAACTCCGTCTCGGGCCCCACTGCCACGCTCGCGGCCTCAGCCTACGACGCGTCCGCGCTCCTTAATGCTAGCGCCGCCGCCGCTGCTATGCACGACACACGGACCACGTTTGGCGCCGCCGCTGCCACAAGCGCCAACGTACCCCCTGCGCCAGAAGTGACACCCGCTGGGGAATTGGGCCTGTCAAACGTAATTTCAGGAGCTGTGGGTTTGCAAACGGGGATCTCAACGGTGGCGGGGACGGCGACCGGATTGGTTGGTGGTGGTGGCGGCGGGGCACGATCTGCGGCGCCGGCCACAACGGCAGAGGCGTTGCTGGCGCCCGGTAAGGGCTTGACGGCGCGGCAGATCGAGCGGCAGGTAGAGCGGCAGCGCGACTTCCTGCTGCTGCAGCAGTGCCTGCTGCGCTGCGCCTCGGCGGTGTTGCTGGACGCGCTGCGCCCAGGCCTCGCTTCCGCGCTGGTGGGCAAGCTAAACACCATGGTGCGCGCGCTGCTGCTGCCGCCTGCGGTCCCCGGCGCCACGCGCTCTGCTGCGGTTGAAGGCGATGGTCACAGCACAGGAGCGGCCGGCTGCGGCACCACCGGCAGCAGCTATTCTGTTGGGGGCACATCTGCCTGCCTGCCTGCCAGCCGCCTCTCTGCCTTGAGACTCCTCCTGGAGCTTGATCGATACACCCTGGAGGATGAGGATAACGACAGCTACGACAACGGCAGCGAGGGTGGTTTCGGAGCGGATGGCTTTGGCGGTGGCGGTTTCGGTGCGGCAAACAAGGACGGCGACCAGGACAGGAAGGGAGGCCGTCACGTGGGGCTGTGGCTGCTGCATGTGCTGTCGGACATGCCTGCAGCATCGTTGCGCAGCCTCGCTGCTTGGCTTGGTGAGGACGAGCCAGAGGGTGCTGTTGACGATCTCGATAAACCAGGCGGTGGCGGTGGCAGACAGGGTGGGCGCGATGATGTCTCCGCTGCTGACAACGCTGCCAGCAGCCGCGGCACTCATCACATCTACGCGCCTCCGAACCAGCCCGCGCCTTCCGCTGCTAGCTTGCCTGCCTGGCCTGCATCTTCGGCCCAGGCTCACCACCAGCAGGCCGCAGGCACCTCACCCCCGCAGCTTGCAAAGGCTGCTGCTCATACTGCTTCTGCTGCTGCTGGTGAGAGGAGCGCCGGAAGCAGCCTGCCGCCAACAGCCACCGTGGTGTTCCAGCAGGTGCAGGAGTTTCTGAGCCACGCCGTGCGCACACGCGCGAGCGCAGCAGTAGACACGCTGCTGGCCACGATCGGCGAGCGCACGCGCGTGCTGGTGGTGCCCCCGGGCCAGGTCGTGGTGCAGTCCGCGACAGTCGCGCTGCTGAGGGGCACTCTGCGACAGCGCCTGCTCGTGCCTGCTGCCGCCACGGGGCCGCCAGCCGTGCGTGCCGCTACCGCCAGCTCGGCCGGCGATGGCCAGCAGCAGCAGGGCCATCCACAGCGCATGATCTGGGCCAACCGCCAGGAGGCTCCGGGCGTGCTGATGTGGGTGCCGGACGTGCTGCAGAACTCGTCGCTCCTGCAGGATGAGCGGCCGGCGCCGCACGTGTGGCGGGCGGGCCCCAGCGGCGCCGTGCTGCTAGTGTGGGGCGTGGCTGCAGGCACCCTCGCCGTCAAGCCTTGACGACTGTGCAAGCAACGCCTGCCGCACTGATGCCTGCACGCACCTGTACGCCTTGCACACAGGGTGACGGGACAGATGGCCGAGTGCGGCAAGTCTACAGAGCTTGTGCAGCAAATGATTGAGCAGCCAGTGAGAGCTTCGCATTGCTTGATGAGCTGGAAATAGGCTCTGGCTTAACCCAAAGTTACAGGGACCGTCAATGCTGACCAGAGCCAATAGCCACAGCCAAGTGCCACAAGGTACAGGTTATGACTGGCTTCATCCATCAGTCTAGCATAGCAGCGCATATGTATGTCACATGAGTTTGTGGCTGACTGTTCAGGGGGGGAGAGCGGCATTTTGGGAGGCCGTTGCGGTACGGGGGTCGCCTGAATGCTTGCACCACAGGCTCCTTGACACATGCCCGTACCCACCCTGCCCTACCCTGCAATTGGCGCACCACCGCTGTAGTCACTAGTATGACCTCGTTGGAGGTCAGCTACTTCGTGGCCATAACATTTACCCACCCTGCTGTTTAAAATGCAGCATTCAGTTGTAAGGCCATCAAAGTTGCGCAGTTGAGACACTATGTAGGGCAGTGGGTCAGTCAGTCATTCTCTCTGTGAACTTAACCCCAAAACTGTGCAACTGTCCAGCGTCCCTTTTGCTTGAGCATCTCTATTTCAGCCACCTGTGCTGTTCACCCAACGTACCCCACGTGTCGGCGAGCATGGGCGGACAGCTTCAGGACACCACCAACATTAAAACATTTGTTAGGCGTCGTGCTAAGCCAGATGCAGTGGAACCTGCTATTTGTCTGCCGGCCGCTGCCGATGTGCGGGTAAGCCCAGGACCGCGACAAGAGACTTGCAGCACACAGTTCCGCGTTCAGCTCTGGGTTACCCAACCTGTAACATGTTCCCTTGCGTGCAGGATTTCCCAAGTGCCAGCACCTCGGGCACAGGACGGACACCTGCCAGCACAAGCGACTCAACTTCGCCAAGTGACAGCTGGGACTCATGCCCCACAGCAAGCGGGCTGGTTAGAGGGCTGGGGCTCTCTAGGCGGCTGGGCGTCCTCGTGCCTTTCCAGTCACTTCTCAACCTGGCAGTAACAAAAGCCAGGAAGAAAAACAAATCGCAGCAGCTGGCGTCGTACACTGGCTTCATCGAGGAATTGATGCGCCATTTCGATGAGGTACAAGAAACAGCCCGCAAGGCACTGCTGAGAGCAGCACATAGAAGTTACAGGCGGGAATGCGCTCTTCGTACCCTGTACTTTGAGACCTTGGTGTACTCTCGTGGTTTGGTTTCGGCTTCACCTGCTTGCAGGTGGACTCCATTGAGCTTGCCGTTGAGGACCCTGAAGAGCAAGAATGTGAAATTAGAGGTGCGTGCAAAGCGGACACTGATACATATGAAACAGTACGAGTTGGTCGCAGGTGTTCCAAACCTTCTTCGGGCCGAGGGCTGCGCAGGTCCTTCACAAGAGCCTGTGTCCAGACTATGATTGTTGCGTTGCGCTGTCTGGTTGCAGACCGTGACTCCTGCTTAGTGGAGCGCAAGCGCCAAAGCACCCAGGAAGTGAAGACTGTGCGAGCGCTGCAAGCGCAGCTTGCATCTTTGAGTACAAAGCACACAGCCGGCCATTCACCGGTGGAACGCAAGGACCCTGCGTTGCAGCAGGAGCCAGAAACAAGCGATGCTGGGCGCACGCCATTGCCTTGCCCTGCCAGCGGCGTGCAGCGGAGCGACAGACAAAGCCCTACGCACAGCCCTGCATCCACTGCGGCAGAGCAGGCCCAGCCTGGGCGGACTAGTGCAGATGACGCTGATGGACCAGCTGCACCCGAGGGCTGCACAGCATCCTCGTTGAGCACACCCCATGAGCGCACGTCGCTTGCAAAGCACGCACAGGGTGCAGCTTTGCGCCCGCCGCTGTCCCCTGCACCGGCGGATGCATGTTCACCTGGCGCGCGGGCTGAGGGTCCCGTACCATCAGAGGTCCTCGTCAGCTGCTCAGCAGCAGCCAGCCGCAGCCCACCCTGCAGCATGAACGCCCCCACGTGCGCAGAGCAGCCCACGGCTTCCCCTGAGGGCCCTGCGGGTGATGATGTGGTGCCTCAGGAGCAGGCGGCGGACCTCAGCGCAGCGTCTAGTAGCAGCCGCTGCGTCGAGCTCAGCCCCTTTCAGCGCCTGCTGCAGCTCTGCGATCAACAGGTGTGCGCGCGCGCGCACGCACGCAGTCCCTGGTTGTTGGGTTATCGGTGCATTTGTACCACATAGCGGGCGGGCACACGGATATGACGCTGAGCTGATGTGCATGCCATCCCATGGCATCGCGGTGCATGCAGGTGGATGATGCGTCAGCGCTGCCCTCCATGCACGAGCTGCTGACTCAGCGTGGGGCAGAGCCCAGAAAGATGACGAAGATCGGTGAAGGTGAGGCCGCTGTGATTGATTGCACCGCATGACAACCGCCGCTTCAGCGCCGGCAACATGCTGTTGGCACGTTGTACGACAGGTTTACGGTGCATGCAAGAGCACCACACCACCAACATGCGCAAGCCCCTGATGCTGGTCACATGTGAACAGCATCAGTACTAACCACGTCAGGCATCAGACAAAGCCCCTCGCCCCCTCAACCCCACTTCTGTGCCCCTGTGGCCCTCTAGCACGCCATGTGCCTGGATCGGGAAGGGATTCCTGGTCGCCTGGTCCCCATCTGGGGGGAGCATCTGGGCCGTTTGGCCGACACACCGTGGCGTAGTAACACACAGCAACACAACCCAATGTAACGATACTCCGCCTGCACGCGCGCACGCCCGCAGGCGCGTACGGGGAGGCGTTCCGTCACGGCCGGCGCGTGTTCAAGGTGGTGCCGCTGGACGGCGCCACGCACCTCAACGGCGGCCCGCAGAAGCGCTCGCAGGAGATGCTGGCGGAGACGCTGGTGGCGCTCACGCTCAGCCGGCTGGCGCCCTCAGCCTCACAAGGTCCGCCGCCACCAGCGCCCTCCGCTGCTCACCCTGCTCAGCCGGCTAGCCGGCTGGAGGAATCGCCTGTAGCGCGCGCAGCTTCAGTCAAGGACAAGGGTGAGTCGCAGACCGCAACCAGCGACAGGGACCCGGGCGCCACGTCCGCCGCGGCCGTTGCCGCTGCAACCTCCAAGGGCGGTGTAGCTGGCAACACAGCAGCTGCGGCTGTGAGGGCAAAGCATGGAAAAGCCGCCGCAGCAGCCACTGAAGCCGAGGCACCCCCCCAGCAGCAGCAGCAGCAGCAGCAGGAGGACTCCGAGCCGGCAGCGCCCGCTGAAGGCGTCACCAGCGGCGCCGGCATGCCGGCCAACGCCACCAGCGCGTTTGCGCAGGTGCTGTTTGTGGGCGTGTGCAGCGGGCCGTACAGCGCAGACCTTCTGAGGCAGTGGCGCAAGTGGGATGCCGCTCACACGTCGGAGAACGACTGCCCGGACGCCCTGCCCTCCGACCAGCTGTACTGGTGAGCGGTAGTGGCGAGGCCTCGGGGCAAGGGATACTGTAGCTTTTGCCACAGCGCTGGTCCAAACCAGTATCCTTCTTGGGTACACTTGCTAAACAATAGCGTGCCCTCCACCCATGAGTGCCGCCGGTCTGCCAAAGCAACCCACACACTGATATGTGCACGCATCGGAATTACCTTCCGGTTGATTTCCTGCATTTCCAGCTCTGATGCGTGCCTATGCGTGCTGCCTGTGCTTGCACCCGCGCTGCCTGGCTGGCCTCCAGGGTGGCCTGCATGGAGGACAGCGGGGTTGACCTTGACAAGTACACCGGCTGGAACACGCTGGACCAGGCCAGGAGCGTGCTGCTGCAGGTGCGTCTGGCAGTTGAGCCTCCACAGCAGTGGAGTGCTGCTGTGGAGTCGGTGGCAGCAGTGGCAGTGGTGGGCGAAGTCCCGGGGGAGGGGGCGTGGAGCGGTGGAAGAGGTCGTCGGGGGCAGTGCTGGAAGGGAGTGCGGGAGGCAAAAGGGCAGGGGAAAGAGTATTGCCAATAAGTGCGTGCTGCTGCCGGCTGCCTGCTGCAGGTGGCTCTGGCGCTGTCGGTGGCGGAGGAGGCGCACCAGCTGGAGCACCGTGACCTGCACTGCGGCAACGTGCTGCTGCGTCCCTGGCCCCTGCCTGGCGCGCCTGCTGCACCACCGCCTTCCTCGTCCACACCCTCATCACCTCCCCAGCAGCACCAGCCGAGCGCTGCGCAAGCCTCGAAACCTGTCGCCGCAGCGGCAGCACGCGGGGCGTCACGGAAGGGCAAGGCGGCAGCACCGGCAGCAACCTCTACATCAGCAACGGCACCCCCGCCAGAGGTGCAAGCAGCAGCGCCTGATCGGCTGTCGTACCGTCTTGGGGGCTGCACCATCAGCGTTGATGCCAAAGGCGTGGTGGCGAGCGTGATCGATTTCTCGCTGAGCCGCCTGGTGGCATGCGACGGCTCGCTGGCGTACTGCGATCTGGAATCTGATCCTGAGATCTTTGAGGGCACCAAGGGCCATGTGCAGGTACGCGTTATTGCTGTACAAAAGCGTGCATGCCCCTGCTTAGGTCAGAGCACCGCTGCTTGTCCGCTGTGGATCGTTCGGCCAACACGCGCCGTGACGCAACTTACAGTCGCATGCTGTGGTGCAGTACTGGCCTGGTCAGGGTTGGAAAACTTTCGCTGTGAAGGATCGATTGCTGCCAAGTTGCAGAGTGCTGCCTCGTACTGTGTGACTCGCTGCCACCGCTACCCTGTTTAGCATTGGCAAGGACCCCTGCTGGGTCACACAGGCAACACGCCGACGCCGTGCTGTGCTGCCCCAGGCTTGTACTGTGTGTCAACGCTTTGTAGCGGAGCACTGACGCCCCACATAACACCCTGTAGGTTTGGTACTGCTGCACCTGCTGCTGCACCGCTGGCTCAATCGAAATGCTGACTTCAATGCCGCCCTTACTTGCCCCCTCCCTCCCCCACCCGCCTTGCGCGTTGCAGTTTGACACGTACCGCTTGATGCGCAAGCTCACGGGCGGCGACTGGGCGGCCTCCTGCCCCGCCACTAACTGCCTGTGGCTGGCATACCTGGCGGAGATATTGGCGGGTGCTGCGGCAGGCAGCGCCGCGCTCAGCGCCGGGAATAAGCGCGTGCTACGCATGTTCAGGTGGGCACCGACGCCTGCCGAGCGGGTCATGCACTCAGCCAGGCATGCTTTCGGACTTGTGTGAGAGTTTGTCGCCATGGGCATGAGGGCAGAGGCTTGGGTAGACCTGGTTTGGACCCATCATGGTATATGTTGAACAGATGGCAAACCACAAAGAGTGGCAAAAACAGTGGTGGAGTTCAGTCCAGCAGAATGCGCAGTCAGGACGGACGGTTTCGGGTGGGGCCTGAAGTTGCCGCGGGACCGTCTCTGGGGCTTGGGTGAAATGTACGTTGCAGACCAAGTTACTGGCAGAGGTTCAGAGGTGTGCGCACATGCCCTGCCCGCTAGGTTGTCCGCACAACTGCATTTAAAATGTCGCCCTTGCTGCCGTTCACTTGGTCAACGCCGTGTCGTGCAGGAGGCGGGCGGTGCAGTACCGCTGCTGCGCTGACCTCATTGGTGACGAGCTCTTCAGTGACCTCATGAAGCTGGCACAGTGATCAGGGGCTGAGGACAAGGACCGATGTGGGCATGCAGCGATGTACAATTTCTGCAAGCCCAAGGACAGCCTGTGTTGGACATACTGGGGCGACCTTCAGTTTTGTCTGAGCACTTTTCAAAGCGTGCATCTTGCGCTGTGACAAGTGCGTTGCGTTTCAGTTCTGGTTTGATTCTGCTCCTGATGATACTTATTACTTTTCTGCCATGAGGCTCTGGCCCAGCCAACATGTTGCCTTGACTTAAACGTGACATGTAACCTCACTTAGGACGGTTGGCCGGGAGGGAACGTTGCGATGGAGTCTGTTTGTGCGCCGGGTGCAATTGGATATTTTGCGTCACACTCTTCCCCACAGCACATCACCGCTTTTGGAAACAACACCCTGGTTATATACCGTTACACTGTGCCAGACATACAGTAAGAAGACTGTACCTGCGGGTTCATCAGTGCTTACTGGTGAGGCCCGAAGACAAGGCACCCCTTCGGGTCTCATGCTTCTTGTGGTGCATGCACCTCACACTTAAAATGTGCAGCTGCTCAGAGTGTGTAGCTCTCTCAGACAGCAGTCCTGCTGCGGCCATGCCTAAGCATTGTTTGCAGACTTGTCTCAAAAGAGCAGGTGACGGTCTCGATGGCACGCAGAAGTTCGTGATGCAAACCCTACCTGACTCAAACTGGAATATTGCCCAGGCGTTTTTACTGGTCTTTAACGTGTCCAAGGCATCTTATTCATCAAGGGCTTGTGTACACACGTTCTTGGCAAATTGACCTTGCTCACATGTCTTGCCTGCGTGCGGTCGGAGATGCGACATGACTGATGCTTTTCAGGTTGGCCTCAGGTCACACGATAAACCTGTATGCGCGTCCGCACAACGGAGTGTGTTCACTTGACTTGACGATTTGTAGGTTTTGATAGTGGCGAGGACTCATGGGAGCGTCTTGCTGCAAAGCGGTTGCAGGTGGGACAAAAAGCAGTAGGTGCAGCAGGTGAAGTGTCTTGCGAGAGTGCGCGGTGCGCTGACAATGCAGCAAACACGTTTGAAGTTTCCTTACTGATATCCGTGTTGCAGATGAATGCGCCTCGGAGGACGGGTCTTCTCGGAGAGGACTTCCGAGAAGCGAGGAGTCTGAAGGGTGCACGAAGGTCATGAACTCAAACAGCAGGGATTCAATGGACAGGTCATCTGCGCTTGGGCAAGACCTCCCCGGCAACGACAGCCCCAGCTCAGATCTCAGCCATGGGAAACTGGGTGATCCCTTGGCTCTGGACGAACTTGCGTGCCTGGACCAGCACCTCCTTGAAAACGGTGAGGCCTGGTCGTCACAGTGCGCCTCACAGTTGCACTCAACAACGCCATGGAACTGTTATTCCTTGCCTTTCTCTTGATTTCCTCAAGTCCTTGTTCCTTGGGTCCTGTGTCGGTAAGCAAGTGAGCCTTTTGTCACTGATTATGCGCGCGTGTTCTCCACACAATACTCACAGGAGCACTCTGCTTGCTAATGACAGCTCAACTTGCGGCCATGCCTCCTGTCGGATTGGACACGCAAAGCAGCGATATCGAGCGGAGCGTCACGAAAGCATTGCTAAGCACACAGGAGGATATGGAGCACAGGCCAGCCCATGGCTTACAACCTGCAGGCGCAAAGGCAAATTGTGTTCGTTCCCACAGCTTCACAGTTGCATCTCTGGCACAGCGTTGTTGTGCAGCTCCAGCAGGTGTGTCATGCTTGGCGCGGTCGTCCCTTCGCGGGTCGCTCAACGCCGTCCCCCGACACTTGTCCAGCATTTCTGGCCAGACGCACCTCACCAGGTTGCCAGCTACATCAGCGCCCTCCACTGTTCTGGGCATGTCTAGCTGTGTGCCTTCATTTATGTCGCGCCCAGAGTGGCGACTTGCCCAGTTCAAGCCCCTCGTCCAGCTGCACACGGGCTATGCGGCAAACGTACATAAGGTATGGAACAGCAAGCGTGCATCATTGGAACTTTCTGTCGCTTTGGGGGCGGTCTGGTTGGCGGTTGCAGAGGGTAGCTTGGTTTCGCCAACAACGCACTGCAAGCAATCGTCGCTAACGTCGCTGCTGCTTGGAAAACCGCCACTGCCTGCTGCAGGCCATCGACCTTGTGTCAGGGAAGCTGGTGGCTCTGAAAGTGTACACGCTCAACGGCCGCAGTGAGCTGGAACGACTGCACCTGTACCGAGAAATCACGCTGCACGCGTCGCTCAACCACCCCAGCATCGTGCAGCTGTACGCCGCCTTCAAGGTGAGCCCGCAAGCCAGACTCACAAAACGCAACACACCGACTTCGCTTAACCTTGCCAGCGTGCAGTGCCTATCCTTATATAGTTGAATTGCCTGCAAAGTTCTCGTTTTGCGTTGGTTTTGAAATCCGCGACGAACAGCTGCGGGGGGGTATCAATTATCAGACCTCATCATTGAGAGTGGAGGGATGGCCAAGTTGGCTTGATCAAAACTCTAAGGCTGTAGGCTCTTACTGTGTGTTGGTGTTTGTGCAGGAGGGCGGCACCGTGGTGATCGTGACGGAGTACGTCGAGGGCGTCACACTGCGCGCGCTGCTGCGCCACCACGAGGGCGGCGTGCTGCCGGAGGGCGTCGCCGTGCGGGAGGTGCTGCGCCCCGTCATGCTCGCGCTGAGGCGCATGCACTCGCGCGGCATCATGCACAGGGACGTCAAACCCGGTGAGTCGGGCTCCATAGCGCCACAGAGTACGCGATATTGCACCACCTGTTGCATATATGGAATTCCTGTGGGGCCGTGCGGTGTGCATGTGCGTAAGGATAGAGACTGCGCCTTACGATGGCGTGGTGTCTGGGCGCTTGCGAGTGTGGGGACCTGGGCCAGCCTCAAAACATGCACACATGCTAACACTCGCATACCGACTGGACTGCGCCGCGTGCCTGCCTGCTTGATGGGGAGGATTGAGAAATGAAGGTGTATGGCTGCCTACACGGCTACACCGTGATGGGCTGCAAATGAAAGTTAGGAAGTGGCGGCCTAGCGCAATTGTGTAAGCCTCCTTTTCCCTCCCCCCCCCCTGGATTGTGCATGTGCAGAGAACGTTGTGGTGGGCGAATGCGGTACGGTCAAATTGATCGATCTGGGTCTTGCGATCAACGTGGCGGATGAAATGGCAGCAACGCGTGCAGGTAGGAGATCCCTCTGGTCCTACTGGAATGTGTGGCGTGCATGACACGAAGGAACCACTCTGCATGAAGGCAAACACATGTGTATTTGCATTGGGCGGCCAATGCATGCGTGCCGCAACAACCCAACAAGGGTACAAGAAATCCCACCGGCTTGCCTCCATCTCAGCACGCATGCATGTGGGCATGGCACGCAGCAACAAGCTCTGCTGTGTTACATCAGGAGTATGTCGGCCGAACGGCCCATGCTCCCCATCAGACCAGAAGAGGCTCACTATTTCACCATCCAAGCAGCAACAAGTTCTAACCACCCTGCTGTCGTGACACAAACCCCGAAGCCTGCTGCCTCACTCTTCTGCATATGTGCCTGTGATGTGTTTGCCCCCTCATTGATCATGGTGCATGCAGGCACGCTGCCCTACATGGCTCCAGGTGAGGCGGCGGCGGGCGCGATTGCCGAGGCATGGCACGCCACCATGCACGCCCCGATACTGTACTGTCACACCCATTGTTGTGGGCAAACTACATAGCTCTCCTTGAAATGCATTGCGACTTGAATGCAGCCTGGAGCTGGCAGGAAACCTGTACTCCTAGATGTAACCAGCCAAGACATTGACCCAAATCAGCCCTGACGAATTCATGATTCCGCATCACACGCTTGCACCAGAAGCCCTCACCCTGCCCTCACCCTGCTTTGATCTGCCCCTGTCCGTGCTGCTGCTGCTGCCGCCGGCTGCAGAGACGCTGCAGTGCACGCCGCGCGGCCGCTCAGACCCGCTGGACCGCGCGCGCTTCATGGCGGTGACCAGCAGCAAGCTGCTGGCGGCCAGCAGGCGGCGCGCCAGCTGCGGATACGTCTGCTCGCCCGACTCTCCGCCCACCCCCGCCGCCCGCATCCCCGACCATTTCGCAGCAGCTGCTGCAGCTGCTACAGCCGGTGGCGAGGGTTGCGATGCTTCACCGGCCAGCCCCCCTTGGGCCGCTGCTGCTGCTGCTGCTGCTGCTGCTGCTGGATTTGCTGCTGATGAAGCCGCTGACGACGGGATCGCCAAGGGCAAAGATGCCTCCTACGGCGTTTACGACCCGCCAGACAACCTGCTACCGGCCGCAGCCTTGCATCGTCGCGGCGATGTGCCCAGGAATGGGGCAGAGGCGGAGGCAGAGGCGGAGGCAGCGGGGTACATGCAGGCGGAACCCCGCACCGGCGGGTGGCCAGACAGCGCGCGTGGCGGCTGCCGCCGCCGCTGCCAGCTGCTGGTGGAGCGCCGTGATGCTGCTGTCGGCTTTGGCGCGCCCT
>BDDA01000921.1:6879-16964 GCA_001662385.1 Chlamydomonas asymmetrica | reverse complement strand
CTGGGCGGTCGGCGTGATGGCATACGAGATGGTAAGCGCTGTTCCTCCTGAGGGTAAGCACGCCACCGTCACGTGACCACATCCCCACATCACTGACGGCACTTACGCACCAGGTGTCACGGTGGCTTGCCCTGGCGCAAGATGCTTGTATGGGCAGTAAACGAGTACAGGCGCTTGCATTCCTTATCCTGTCCACTAACAGTCTGACGCGTTTCAGTTTCAGTTTGGCCTTGCCCTTTGTACATATCTGTGTTGCTAACTAGGGTGTCCTGAAATGCCACTCAACTCCACGCCCTGAGTTCCTCACCGTGTGCATATGTTGTTGCTGTCATGGGGGTGCCTGCTGTGCAGGTGGTGGGCAGGATGCCCTTCGCCGGTCGCACGGTGAGCGGCGTCATGCGCCGCATCGCGGCCGCTGCGGAAGCGCAGTGTCCTGCCGTGGACGCCCTTGGCGGCGGCGCCACCGCCTGCCCAGCCCTGCCCAGTCACCTGTCTGCAGAAGCCCGGGACTTCATCTGCAGGGCACTGACAGGAGATGCGGCAGAGCGGCCGCTAATCACCTCCCTGCTTAAGCATCCATGGCTCCGGAACCATCCACAGGACGGTCTCGAGACCGCCGAAACTGCTACAGTGGTCTCGGAACGCCCGAGGTCTGTACCGCTGCTCGTCAATGGCGAAGGACCAGCACGAAAGGCGGCACAGCGCCCAACTGCCGGCGCCCGGGCCCTATCAGATCCGGGCATGTCAGCGCTGCTGGTGCCAGGCGGGGGTGCGGCCGCAGCTCAAGCACCACAAGCGCCGCCGACGCGTCGCCAGTCTGCCGGCCCTGTCCCTCCAGCCATGCTGCTTGCGCCGCAGCACGTGTACCGCACGTTGGCGGAGGTACTGCAGGAGGATGAGCGCGAGGTGCAGTACGGGGCGCGCTACGCCCCGCAGCAGCAGCAGCAGCAGCAGCAATACATGCTGCCGCTGCAGCCACTTGCGCACCTGCAGGAGCAGCTGGGCTCCTGTGGCAGCACGCCCCGCACACCGCGCAACCGCACTGGGCGCTGCAGCCCGCCCCGCCCCTCTGAACTGCTGGGCGCAGGACCGGGCAACGCCTGCGCGCAGGACCCTTACCAGCCAGCCTGGCTTGATCATATGCAGGCTTGATATGCTTGGCCAGGGTCAACACCCCAGGCTTGGTTGGCCGCTACCCGCTTCTACCAATGGGGCTCCCCAAGCTGCACTTGGGCACACATGCTGTCGCCACCGGCAACGGTCGCGCACACAAGCGTGCTTGCTTGTTCCGAATGTTTGAACGTTCTGTGACCCCGCTGCACTCTCCCGGGGCCCGCGGCCCACACCTGTATCTGCTGCACGCTGTGTGTCCGGTGTCTTGTTTGTATGGCGGGCATACCGTTCAGCGCGTGGATGTATGGCTTTCTGATCAAACACAGCCTTCGCACCATGCACAAGTATAGCCTGCTTTGTGCGCATAGGTCAAGTGGGCACTCTGATATTCGTTTTGTGCACCTTGTTGTGCCGTGTTGTGCTGGTTGTGGTTGGACCTGCTATGCAGTTGTTGCATGGCTCGGCTTCCTGCATGCCAACGAGTCCTGCTGGTGCGTGCGATGGGCAGCGCTTGCACCAGCCGACCGTTGGCATCATCCGTTCATCCCCTTGCGTGTTTTGTGCCCTTCCCAAGAGTGCGATTAGGTTTCAACGTGCATGAGTCACGACGCGTGCTCGCCGTTCATGTCTCCCATGCGTATGGGGCATTAGTGAGTAGCGAAACGCCTCCGCAATATGTGATTTTCAAGTAGCGTGAAACGTCATGACACCTCTATGGACATCTGAGTTTAGATTGTGCTACTAGTACCTTTCATTTACGATTTCATCAATGCCAGGACACGCACAGGCGTGAAATGGCATTCTAACCTGGTCGAGCATCCGAGCAATATCCTTGCTTGTTGCGTGCTTGCTGGGTCATGTGCACGCCTTGCTGCAGCGACTTCAACTGCCAGTCGTGCCTCGCAAGTGCTTTGGCGTATGGCCAAGTAAGCACCCTCCCAGCCTCACCCGTTTGGCTGGGTTCAACATGCTGCCTTACGTCATTAACCTCCCTGTGCCTGTATCTTCGTCAGTTGGTTGCGCTTACGACCTTGTCCGTTGAATAGCCCTGTTGCCTATCATGCTGTTTCATCAAGGTCGATACCTACTCTGCGGCCGTTGTGGCCTTCCGATCAACCTTTCAACGCGGAAAACCGTTGTTGGGACGGTGGCCTTGGATCTTGAAATTATCCGGGGCAGCTGCAATGCGCTCGTATAGCCTTATGGCATGCAGGTGATGGATGCAGCATGCAGGGCTTGCGCTTGCGCTACAACTGTGCACCACACAACATTGGTTTTGGTTCTCGCGCCCCGTTTTTGAGCCGGCCCTTGATGTATTAGCTTGCCACGCGACCGCCTGCAGCACATGCAGCCAGTCCTGCCTGCGTTTGCCTGCTCCTCCTGCCGCCCATGCACTCCCTACCCCTCAACATTCCTCACACCCCTGAGCTGCCCATGCGCACAAAGGATGTCAGTACCCTCACACACCCACCTATCGGGAGCTAAGTGCCTAATGCAGCAGGTGTTGACTGTGCTTGCGTACCTCTCCTATCCGCTGCGCACTGCGATGTGTGACACGAGCCTTTCATGGCCTACCCGCAGGCGTCTGCGATTGTCGGTTGAGTTTTAGTTTTAGTTTTGTCAGCTTTGTTGGCCGTGTGTGGATGTCAATGTGGCCAGGTGTGTGGTTTGGTTGTCTGCTTTGTCAGTTCACCTTGTAAAGCAACATGCTGAGTCAGCATGAGAGGTAGCGTCATGATGCATACCACCCCGTCCAATGCGCTGATGCCTGATTTATCCACGTGGTGCATCCGCGCGCTCCTGCTGGCTTCCGCAAATGCTACGGCATCCCCTGGCCCTTTCGGCTCTTCCTCATGCAGCATTCTTGCCACTTGTCTGGCTGGCTGCCCTTCTGTTCTATCTGCTTGTGGCATCACATGATCACATGATCACCTCACCCCCGCTCCGTGCACTCCGACCCACCTCACTCGCAGTGCTGCACGCTTAGCACTGCCACGCAGGTTCTCACAACTCAAGCGCATCAGCGCATCGTAGAGCGTTTTTTGCGAGGCTGTGAGTAATTTTCAAGCCTAAATGCGTCCCGACTGTACGAACAAGCTCAGTAAGGGTCGGATGTCATCGTAATAGTTGCCACCCGTCCACCTGCCCTGGACTCAAAATCCCCTTTTGTTTAGCGTTTTGTTGCTGGTACCTGATGCTTTCAGCATGCTGCTTGCTTGCTCGGTGTTTGCGTTCAGCAAACAAACCTGCCAAATGTTGAGCGTGCCGCCCCTCAACCTTATCCTCATCCTGCGCGTCTGTGATGGCTTGATGCCACGCACGCATGTGCGAATGCCTCAATCCGCCTCGCTAGGCACCCTGCATGATGCTTGCAGGCGCCTGCCGCCCGCCATGCAATGGATCCCCGCATGCAGCGTATTCTTTGCCTCAACCCACCGCAACCCCTGTAGGTTGTGACCATGCCCACTGTACACCATCTCCCACCCTGGACCTCCCTGCATACGGGCTGCGATAGTTACGCGCAACGCCCGCATCATCATCATGTTTGTCTTGCCCTGCTGCCCTCCGGCACTATCATCAGCGCCTTTCAACCCTAGAAACAAAACCCAACCGTGCTCCGCGGGCGGCCGCCAGCACACGTGTGCGATCTGCATTTTCCTGCCTGCTGTTTTTCCTGGACAATTGTTTGTCGTGCCAAGGTTGTGTAGTAGATTCTTTGCGTCCCAGTTGTCTTTTCTTTGGGCTGGGGCATTCTGTTGGTTGCAGCCAAACAGTGAGTTACTGAAATGTGTTTTGCGGCCATTCATTTTGGCCTGAAAATGTGTTGCATGCTCTGGGAAATGAGTGGTGCGTATAGTTTTGCACTTCTTCAGGGACTATGCTGGGGCCAACAGGCAACGGCTTGCGCATCAGCCCTGAGTGTACACGGTCAAGGGAGACCGTGTGCGCGCCTCTGCGCCTCACCCCAACCTCGGTGTTTCAGTTTCGCGGGTTGCTGTTTCGCGCGTTATTGCATCGTCCAAATGCCCGGCGGCATAAACCCCGTCTCTGGTCGCACGCTGCTGCTTGCGGTACGCTCAGCGGCATGCTACACAATGACTTGGGTTGCGGATTACGGGTCTCCGTCTGGCATGCTACTGCTGACTATGGTACCTGTTCCTTGCTCAGGCACTCGCAGGCGGCCCCGTGATGGTGTACACTGCACAGCCATTAGGTAGCAGCACGGGTGCATCAGCAACGCGGGCGGCGCTTCTGCATTTGAACTTATTTATGCATTATTTCCGATGTTGGATCAGGGCCTCATTTGAGCAGGCCAACCATTATGGTGCCTGCTGGGTGCATGGGTGCCTTCTTGCCCTTTGACATGCAGCATGGGGCATCCTGGTATGGTTGAAGCCAGCGTTTGTTGACCTGCCATGCGCCTGTCAGCGTACGGCGCAAGAGCCGGCTGTGGTGGTGGTGGTGGTGCCGCCATGCGATGTTTGCTGCCTGGGCACGTCGCGCTGTGGGACAGCTGCGTTGCGGTGTTTGGCGTGGGAGCGCACTGCCCCGGTGGGCGTGTCTCCTGCTGGTGCCTGGTGCAGCACCATGGCACGTCACTGTTTGTATGCAAGGCGCTGCACCAGGGAGGGGCAATGGCCTGCTCGCCAGGGTGCTGCGGCACCACCCGCCCGCGTGCACCGCTACATGCTGGGCCACGCATGCTGAGTGGCTGACACTGATTCATAGTGCGCGCCCAGCGATCATAAGCCCGACTGGCGTGCATGTATAAGCACACTCAATTGATTGAATCCCAACGCTGAGCCCTGTTTGGTGCTTCTGCAAAGCTGTAGGATTGCGTACCGGTACTTATGCATGATTGGGTGAACCGTGTGGCAGGTGGTTGACCCGCCTTAGACTCGCCCGAAAATCACGCCGCAGTAATGTAATCCAAATCCGTACCGCCAATGGCCCAGAGGTTGTCATGGATTGCCAGTCCTCCTAGCATAGTGGGTGTGGGTGGCTGCAGTTCACCAGCTATGCACCGCAGCCTGAAGCCACAGCCATGGGGGTCGGGGTCCGACAAGCACCACCACCCAGCAGTATGCATCTCGCCACACATCTCTCCATGGAACTGCATTGCAAACCAGTGACGCCCCGAGGCAGGATCAGATTGGTAGGAGGGCACGGCGGGACGTGGACAGCATGCCGTGGCCGTACGCAAGCAAATGAAGAGGTGACAGCGTCAGAGAAAGAAGCAGCCGGCACGAGCGCGGTGCACATGCGTGCGCCATGGCGTGCACGCCGCCTCCACGCTCGCCAGCTCGCACCACGCATTGCAATGGTGCCTCCTCTCTAAACCCGTCACTGGGCCGATCATATCCATCTGCATAAGGTAGTCGTTTGAGGCATGCAGGTGTGAGGGTGTGATGCTGTGCCAACTGATTGACGCGGATTGCCCGCTGCAAGATGTTACGTCACGATGTTACATGTGAGCCTGCTACCACTGCACTGTAAATCTGTAATATATACGTAGATAGGCCAGCCACGTATGTTTGCGCCGCCATCACCTGCAGCTCTTTGTACAAGTCAGTCCACGTTTGGTGCCCGTAGCACGCCTGCGGAACTAGCCACGTAGGGCTGCACTTGCACCGGTCCAGCCACACCAGGCCTAGCAGGGAACACGCCACCAATGTCAAGGACACAGCTCTGACTGTTGTCAGCAGCAGCTGTTTGACCTCAGAGAGCGGCGCTGGTCTAGCGGAGGACCGCATACAGCAGGCTGCGTGCACAGCGATGCTCGACCCACTCATGCTGTCCATCGTCTGCATTGGCGCTGCGGTGAGACTCCGAGCTTACTGTTGTGGAAGGCTTGCTTGCCACAGCGAAGTGCGCCCTGGGCCAGTAGCACTTACAGTCTGCCCTGAAGCTCAACTGCCGAGGCTCACCCAAGCAAATTGTCGTGATGCACAGGTGGTGTGGCTGATTTGGTTCCCCCACAAGCGCTTTGCGTATAGACACATACCAGGTGAGGCATTCCGGCCCGTTTTCTGCTGACCGACTTCCTAGCCCTTGCCCATGGGTCGTTGCTTCGTGGCTTGACACCACTCACTGAATCACAGACCGTTGTGTCCTCAGTTTGGGAACATACACTACGCTCATCAGCCCTTGGCACCAACAACGCCTCTCTTTGGTTTTGCAGGACCCTTCGGATGGCCGCTGTTCGGCAACCTGGTGCAAATCCAGCAGGAAGACGTGAGCAACTTCCTTGCCAGATGCGCACGGGAGTATGGTGGAGTGTACAAGGTAATAATAAGCCAGTGCACCTGTCTTGTGCTTTGGCTGACTTCGCCCTGAGGTTTAATTGTTGGCCAACCCTCTGTCTGCCTGCAATCGTGCAGCTTTGGTGGGGAACTCGGCCTTGTGTCGTTCTTGCCGACCCGGACATAGCCAGGTAGGTTGTCCAGGTCAATGAATGCTCTTTGAACGCTGTTCAGCGCCTGCCCGCCTTGTAGGTGAACATTGCGTTCCCTGTGCCAGGATTTGCACAACACGTGATGCGCTTGTGAGCACGTATCGGTGAGCTTTGATTCAGGCTATGCACCGCACAACCCATTTTGTGCATGCACTTGCCACTCACACCGCATGCAACGTCGGGCCCACGTCCATGAACCGAATCCCGCTTTTCAGGCGTGTGGCAGTGAAAAACTACCACAGAGGGGACCTTGCCAGCTACTTCAGCAGCACAACGGGCCACCCTGAGGAGGTTGAGAGCAACACCCTGTTCTTTGGCGCGTAAGTCTCCTAGCTGATAAAGCGATACTTGCACCGCTCATTTGGCGTTTGGCGTGGTGAGGAGCAAGGGTGGCCTGCGTCAGCCTTGTTTCAAGCTGCTGCGTGCAGCTGGAGCGCTTGTCCCCCGCTATACCTGTCTGTTTTCAGTACTGGCAGTTGGTTGGGGACGGCCTGGGGTACCTTTGGAGCTGGTCTCGGAGCTCAGTCTATTGCGTCAGGTTCCTCCGACATGCTTGCCCTGGACACTGTGCATCCAAAGCAGTGCAACCGCGCCAGCCCGCCGCTGCTGTTGGGACGGCGCGTGTGCTCTTGACGCTACTCACAAACGTTAGTGCCTCAGTTTGAGTGGCGGTGGTCTGCTCCCGACGCGTCTGTTTGTGCAGGCCCAGCGTCTTCCGGGCCACACGGCGCGCATTTGAGGCGTCGCTCATGCACCCGACAAGGTGCGCTGCAGTATGTCAGTATTTGTTATGTTATGTTACATCAGGAGCGTGTCGGCCAAACGGCTCATGCTCCCCCCAGATGGGGACCAGGCGAGCAGAATAGGTGTAGGAGCGCAAGCCCAGGAACACGCCACTGAAGCATACAATTTCACAACCTAGACCATGTTGTCTCCGCACACTAGAGCGCCCCACATCGCAGATAGATGAGCGCGTTCCGCGTGTGCACCGGAATGACTGTCAGGGCGGGCATCAGTACACTGCTTCACCTGTTTCCTCCCAAGCTGGGCTTCAAATGACAACATAAACCGATTCTGCTTGGAAACCTGCACTTTCGACGCACATACACCCACTGGCCCATTGACTTGGTACGTGCTTGATTGTCTTCCGCCTGTCGTTGCAACTTGTTATGCATGCGCGCAGCCTTCAACCGTACGTGGGCTTGATGCATCAGTCCGTCAAGGGCCTCATGGGGAAGCTGGCGGCAGCTGCCCGTGACGGCACCGAGCTGGAGATGATGGACGTGTACGGCAACCTCACCATGGAGGTCACCGGGCGATGCGCGTATGGGTGAGAGGACAGCCGCGCTAGGACAGCAGCGCACACCTCACCTGCGGCAGACATGCTGTAGCTTGTAAGCCACCAGGCCAGGCAGGCCCTGCATGGCTGCATCGGTTGGGCAGGACGTCCACCTCAATGCCTGGGCGGCCAGGACACCTGCTGACCTCGCTCTGCACTGCTTCAGTGTTTCGCACACGCCTCCTAGTTATTACCAAGCATGCCTGGTGGGCAGGCCTGCTGGGTCAACAGGGCATGGCAATGCAGGCAGCATCGACACCAAAAGAGCGCCGCCCTGACAGCGATTACCGTATCACCGCCGGCGTGTATACTGCCAGGCTGACCCAGCCTGCCACCCTGCCTGCCTGCGTGTGCCCTCTGGCCTACCGGCTACCGCGTTACTTTGCAGCGTGGAGCTGCACCTGACGGACGGCGCGGAGGGCGCCGCCTCGCTGGACTCTGACACGCTGGCGGCCGCCGGCAGGCGCATCGTGGCGTCCACCAACGCCATGTTCCGCAGCATGGAGATGGACAGAGCCTCCGCATACATCCCGCTGTTCGTGAGCACTACCCTGATGCATGCATCACATGAGTATACCAAACAGGATACCAAAGCAAAAAATAAACCGCATCGGGCACCGTTACTTTGGTGTGACCTTTCTTTTTTCCTTTTGTGGCGTGAGGTGCTTGCACATGTGCATGCATCGCACTGCTGCTTGTACCGCTTCATTTTAAAATACCATGTTGAAACCAAGCACGCGTTGGCTGGCACTCGTCTGTTCATGCAGCCGCCCTGCAGGCACATGCATGTACCGCACACATGGGCACACATGCGTACAGCATGTGGGCCCATGCAGGAGCCCATGTGGGTTGTGTCACTGACTATCTTGCTGCCCGTGGGGCCGTTCGCATGCACTGCTGCTCAGCAACTCTTCCCGGAGTTCATTCCGCTGCTGCGCACGCTGGCGGGGGTGCTGCCGGACGCCGGGCAGCGCTTCAGCCAGGCGGCGCGCGGCGACATGATTGCGGTGTCGGAGGAGTTGGTGGCGTTGTGGAGGGAGGCGGAGGAGCAGGGCAAGGTAGGAGCTGCGGGGGCTGTACTGCCCAGGACAGGCTGTACTGCGCAGGCTGTACAGTATAAGCTGTACTGTACTGTACTGCCTGTACTGTGTAGGCCGTACCGTCCAGGGCTACATGTCCATGAAGCCTGTGGGTGATTGCTACTTGAGCTCTCGCTTGTGTGAGGAAGAGGTTCCCGTGAGGCCATACAGTTCAATTTTCGTGGGGCCGTGCCGTGAGCATGCGCAGTGATTGTGTGTGTCACTTGCATGATTGCCTCGGTCCTGCTGCGTAGTGCGCTGTCAATGTGCCCTGGTCTTGGCAAATCCATTAGCGGATGTGTATGTGCATGCTGCCCACATGATGAATCAGCTTCGCCTGTCAATCGCCTGTTCTAACTGCCCACAGACCAGCACCAAAATCTCACCTACGTCGTTCTTGGCGGCTCTTATAAAGGACCAGCGGCAGCACAAGCAGCAGGAAGCAGCTGCGGACGGCAATGGCAGTGCCGCCAACGGCAGCGGCCATACCGGGAACGGCCATGCCGCCAATGGCGGTGCTGACCTCAGCTCCTCGCCGGCGAAGGAGGTCAAGGAAGGCTTGGAGGGTGTGCAGGGCAGGGTGCAGCCCCTCACTGATACACAGGTGCGCTAGCATGGTCTACACTGCTGATACTTTGCACGTTTGGAGTTCTGCAGCGGAGGCCGAGATGGTGGGCGCATGCAAACTCCAATATGATGCGGACCGGGTGGGTGCGCAGGTTGTAGCCCAGCTTTTCATGATGATGGCGGCCGGCTACGAGACCAGCGCGTCCGTGCTGGCCTTCACCACCTTCTTCCTGGCCACGAACGAGGAGGCGCAGGAGAGGGTGGCGCGGGAGGCGCAGGCGCTGCTGGCAGCGCGGCAGCGTGACCCCGCGGCGGCAGACGACGTCAACGCGCTGCTCAATGAGGTGTGTGCGTGTGGCGGTGTGGATGTGACGGTGTCCAAGAGGTTTACTTCCCGTTGTGCCATGCGATGTGCTTCCAGTTGGGCCATGCATTATGCTTTCCGTGTGGTGTGTGGGTGTGTGAATGTGTGTTTAGAACGTTTGGTTCCCGTGAGGCCATGCAGTATGCTTTCCACGGGGCCGTGCAGTGT